>JAAAKG020163591.1:9507-26680 GCA_010014905.2 Druon quercuslanigerum
TAGAGATCAGAATCAATGTTAAGTAGAAATTGAAGAATTTAGGATCGTTTCTGCACACACGCATTTGTCCTAACTTGATGATTAGATTCTTCGGTTGACTTTCAGGAATTTTGCACATTAATTTGAATATTTGATGTTAAATAGAATTTTAGATTCGATTTGAATCTCATTTAAATGTCTTTAATTTCAGAATTTGAAAGCGACTGATCAGTTTAGGGACATTTTTGCACACAAGCTTTTATTTTGATTTTTACGTCAGTCAGAAGAGATTAGGGCTTTTTTTTAAACGTTTGGAGTAAAAAGATCTGGGATGAATTATAATCGAGATTAGAACCAAAGTTTAAAAGTCACTGAAGAATTAAGAAATATTTCTTCACACACGCATTTAGTCAGATTTTTACGTCAGTCAGAAGAAATGAGTGATTTTGATTTTTTTAACGTTTAAAGTACAAAGATCTGTGATGAATTATAATCGAGATTAGAACCATAGTTTAAAATTCACTAAAGAATTAAGAAATATTTCTGCACACACGCATTTATTCAGATTTTTACGTCAGTCAGAAGAAATGAGGGATTTTGATTTTTTGAAGGCTCAAAGTACAAAGATCTGGGATGAAATAAAATCGAGATTAGAATCAAAGTTTAAAAGCCACTGAATAATTAAGAAATATTTCTGCACACACGCATTAATTCAGATTTTTACGTTAGTCAGAAGAAATAAGGGATTTATATTTTTTAAAGGTTAGAAGTACAAAGATCTAGGATGAAATAAAATCGACATTAAAATCAATGGTTATTAGAAATTGAAGAATGTAGGATAATTTCTGCACACACGCATTTGTTCCAATTCATTCATTGGATTCTTCGATTTATTTTCAGGAATTCTGCAGATTAAAAAAGTAGAATATTTAATTTTTTCACATAATATAATGCGAGTAATACGACTTCTTTAAGAATTCTAGTCGATTCAAGCCCTGCTTATTAATTTAATTTAATATCTCGAGAACGAAAGGCTTGTCGTGACACTTGGTCGTCGCAGACGTTATACGTATTGCGTCCCCTCTCTTGTAATTACTACTTTCCGTAATACATACATACATAGATACATTTAAAAAATACGGCGTGCGTGTATCCATCCAGAAAGCAAAAGGACGACATGGGACCGCAATTGCCACCATTACCATTAGAGGTGAAATATTAAATATCAGGCTTGTAATTACCGTGGTGGAAGTGCGGCAGCAGCGATTAGATCTAAACTGGCCGTTAATGCTGTTAATTGCGATGGATTGTGTAATTATTATGGTCCGCGAGAGACGCGCGCGGGCCATTGTCGATTCTATAAACTCGAAACGTCCAACCGACCAAGCGACGAACCGACCAAGCGACCAACCGACCAAGCGACCAAGCGAGGACCTCTGGGAAACGCCAGGTGAACGTCACTGTTCCAAAGGCTGCCGCTCCGCTTGGGCTTGCCTTCGATTCGCTCTTCCTCTTCCACTCGATAAACAGCTCCCCGATTTATTGCACTGCTTCTCTACTTTAACGTACATTACAACAAATTTATCTGCTTGCAAGGAAAAGCGACCCAATTAAAGCTCCCTCTCACCCACTCTCCACCCCTCTATTGCAGAGTCCACTCGTGGGAATCGGGGAGAAAAAAATATCACCATTTTACGAGACCACTAGGGTAACGGTTTCAGTTTTCAATCATTTCACGCCTAGCAGACTTCATTGTCCTAAGGGATCAATTTTCAATAAAAGAGTTGACTTTTATAACTAAAGAGTCGAATTTTTTTACAAAAAAGTTGACTTTTATGCTCGAAAAAATAAATTTTGAATACAACAGAGCTTTTTTTAAAGAAGATATATGTATTTTTAACCGAATAGATGATTTTCTTAAGAAACACAAATTAATTTTTAATTAAACAGTTGAATTTACAAGACAGTATTTGAAGTTTTAGGCAAGAAATCTGAATTTTCAATAGAAGGGTAGAGTTTTTAAAACAAAAAGTCGCTTTTTTTTAGTTAAATCTTGTATTTTATACCCGAAAAGATAAATTTTGGTTACAAAATGTTTTCTTTTTAAAGATATATTTATAAACTGAATGATTGAATTTTTAAGAAACAAAAATTAACTTTCAACCAAACAGTTAAATTTACAAGCAAGTAGTTGAAATTTTAAACAAAAAAATCTGAATTTCCAACAGAGGGGTTGAGTTTTTAAACTAAAAAATCGAATTTTTTACAAAAAAGTTGATTTTTACACAAGAAAAAATGAATTTTGAATACAGAAGAGCTTTTTAAACATAAAAGATGTATTTTTTAACCGAATAGATGAATTTTTAAGAAAAAAAATTAACTTTCAACCAAACAGTTAAATTTACAAGCAAGTAGTTGAAGTTTTAAGCAAAAAATCTGAATTTTCAACAGAAGGGTTGAGTTTTTAAAACAAAAAGTCGTTTTTTAAATTAAAATCTTGTATTTCATACCCGAAAAGATGAATTTTTATTAAAAAAGGTTTTTTTTTAAACAAAAAAGATGTCTTTTTAACCGTATAGATGAATTTTTAAGAAACAGAAATTAACTTTCAACGGAAAAGTCGAATTTACAAGCAAATAGTTAAAGTTTCAAACAAAAAATCTGAATTTCCAAAAAAGGGTTGAGTTTTTAAACTAAAAAATCCATTTTTTTACAAAAAAATTTGACTTTTATACTCAAAAAAATAAATTTTTAATGCAAACGCTTTTTTTTTAAATAAAGATCTTTTTTTAACCGAGTAGATGAATTTTTAAGAAACAAAAATTAATTTTCAACCAAACAGTTGAATTTAAAAGCAATTAGTTGAAGTTTTAAGCAAAAAATCTGAATTTTCAACAGAAGGGTCAAGTTTTTAAAACAAAAAGTCGTTTTTTTTATTAAAATTTTGTATTTTATATCCGATAAAACATATTTTGAATACAAAAATTTTTTTAAAAAAAGAAAAATCTATTTTTAACCGAATAGATGAATTTTTAAGAAACAGAAATTAACTTTCAACGAAAAAGTTGAATTTACAAGCAAGTAGTTGAAGTTTTAAGCAAAAAATCTGAATTTTCAACAGAAGGGTAGATTTTTTAAACCAAAAAGTCGTTTTTTTTATTAAAATTTTGTATTTTATACCCGAAAAGATGAATTTTGCTTAGAAAAGTTTTTTTTTAAAGAAAAAAGATGTCTTTTTAACCGAATACATAAATTTTTAAGAAACAGAAATTAACCTTCAACGAAAAAGTTAAATTTACAAGCAAATAGTTAAAGTTTTAAACAAAAAATCTGAATTTCCAAAAAAGGTTTGAGTTTTTAAACTAAAAAATCGAATTTCTTATAAAAAAAGATGATTTTTATACCCGAAAAAGTGGATTTCGAATACAAAAGTTTTTTTTTTAAACAAAAAAGATGTATTTTTAACAGAATAGATAAATTTTTAAGAAACAGAAATTAACTTTCAACGAAAAAGTTGAATTTACAAGCAAGTAGTTGAAGTTTTAAGTAAAAAATCTGAATTTTCAACAGAAGAGTCGAGTTTTTAAAACAAAAAGTCGTTTTTTTATTAAAATTTTGTATTTTATACCCGAAAAGATGAATTTTGATTAGAAAAGTTTTTTTTAAAGAAAGATCTATGTTTAACCGAGTAAAGGAATTTTTAAGAAACAAAAATTAACTTTCAACCAAAAAGCTAAATTTAGAAGCAATTAGTTGAAGTTTTAAACAAAAAATCGGAATTTCCTACAGAATGGTTGAGTTTTTAAACTAAAAAATCGAATTTTTTAACAAAAAGTTGATTTTTACACACGAAAAAATGATTTTTGAATGCAGAAGAGCTTTTTTTAAACATAAAAGATACATTTTTAACTGAATAGATGAATTTTTAAGAAACACAAATTCACTTTTAACCAAACAGTTGAATTTACAAGCAAGTAGTTAAAGTTTTAAACAAAAAATCTGAATTTCCAAAAAAGGGTTGAGTTTTCAAACTAAAACATCGAATTTCTTACAAAACAGATGATTTTCATACCCGAAAAAGTGAATTTCGAATGCAAAAGTTTTTTTTTTAAACAAAAAAGATGTATTTTTAACAGAATAAATGAATTTTTAAGAAACAAAAATTAACTTTTAACCAAACAGTTGAATTTACAAGCAAGTAGTTGAAGTTTTAGAAAAAAATCTGAATTTTTAACAGAAGGGTTGAAAGTTAGGATTGAAGGGGTTTTAAACTAAAAAGTCGAATTTTTTACCAAAAAACTGACTTTTATACCCGAGAACATGAATTTTGAACACAAAAGTTTTTTTTAAACAAAAAAGATGTATTTTTAACCGAATAGATGAATTTTAAAGAAGTTTAAGAATTTGCTTCAAAACAACTCAATTTTCCATCTCGAAAAACAATATATCAACAAAAAATTAATTTTTAACAGAAAAGTTAATTTTTGGAAAAAATAGTTGCTGAATAATAGGAAAAAATATTAATCTGCCACAAAAATTTTCCACATCAAAAATACGAATTTACACGAAAATGTTAATTTTAACAAAATAATTTAAGTTGCTATAAAATTGTTGAATTTTCGATCAAATAGTTGAGTTTTCTACCAAATAGTTGAACTTTCTACCAAAATAATGAAACTTCTGCCCAAAAAGTCCAATGTAGTACAAAGAAATTAAATTTTCTAAAAAAATTAATGTCGCTTGAAGCCAAAATGAAAAATTTCTTACTAAGCAGTTATATTTTTAATAAAAACGTTTAGTTTTTGAGGTAAAAAGTCGAAATTAGTTGGAAAAAAATTTGACTTTTAAGCGCGAAAAGAAATAATTTTTAACCAAAAAGTTTAATTCAAAAAAAATTAATTGAACTTTCAAATAAAAGAAAAAATAATTTTTAGTAGGAAAGTTGATTTAAAAAATAATAATTGAACTTACAACTGGAAAAAAAATTGTTTAAACAAAAAGATTTGTGAGCAAAACAGTTTAATTTCCAACCAAGATAGATGGTTTAGATAAGAAAGAAAATAATGAAATCTAATTGTTTAATTTTCAAGAAAAAAAGATTTTGATACAAATCAAATGATTGTTTCACTTCAAAATACGAATTTTCAAGAGAAAAGTCAAAATTCAACACACAAATTTAAAATATCTACAAAATTCTTGATTTTTTAAACTTAAAATTCCATTTTTTACGAAATAGTTGAATTTTTAACAAAGCAGTTGAACTTTCAACCCAATGGTTGAGTTTTTTTTACCAAAATAGTAGAATACTCAGCAAAAGTAGACTAAATTTCAGATAAATGAGAATAATTTTTATCTAAAAATGACAAATTTAAATTAAAAAATACCAAATTTTAATTACAAATAAAATGGTTAAATTTTCAGCAAAAAATAATTAATTTTGATGAAAAAAAATACAAAGTTTCAACCGAAGAGATGATTCTTAGAGAAAAAAATTATTTTTAACCAAGTAATTCAACTTTTAACCAGGTATTGAAATTTGTAACCAATAGAAAGTAATTCTTAACTAATAAGGATGAATTCTCAGCAATAAATCCAATAGTTGATACTTTAACCAAATAAATAATTTAATTTTTAATCAAAAACATTTTAATTTAGGCAAAAAGACGAATTCTTAACAAAACAGTTAAATCCGTAATACAGCAGATTAATTTCCAACTTAATAGTTTTGTTTTTAACTAAAAAAGGCTAAATTTCTTTGGAAAGAACAATGTTGTCACCAAAAAGACGAATTTTCAACAAAAAAGTTGAATTTTCAACTGTGAAAGATTTTTAGCCCTAAAAAACAATTTCATCATATTGTTAAATTTTCTACAAAACACTTGAATTTTTTATCTAAAAATATGAATTTTACAACAACAAAAATTGTTTTAACCAAATAATTAAATTTATAATAAAAAATATTAGTTTGTACCAAAAGAGATGTTAGAAACCAAAAAGACGGATATTCGAAAATAGAGGTGAATTTTTTACCAAAAACGATTTTTCAATCAATAAAGAAAAAAAAATTATCTGAAAGTTTGAATTTTTAAACAAAAAAGATGAATTTTCTACAAAGCAGTTGAAATTTAAACCTGAGATTATAAATTTTCAATGAGCATGTTATACAGCATTTTATACCATAAAATATGAATTCTCAACCATAGACTTTCCGAATTAAAAGAATTAAGTTTCAGAAAATTAATTTTCAACCGAAAAGTTCCCTTTTCAACCAAAATAGATGAATTAATTAATTTTTTCTAATTCATTAAAAAACTAACTAACTTTGTTACAGCTTTTTGATACAAAATGAAAGTTTGTTTCTTCATGTGTTGCCGATAAGTTAAAATCGAGTGCTACCTCATGTCATTGACGTTACTCGGCTCACAACTCTTCTGCCTTGGTATGCAAATTGATAAAAAAAATTCAAATTTTTCTTCCTCATGTTCTCCACATTAAGAAACGAAGGCATTTGAACTCCACAGTGCGGACTGCATTTTTTATTACTTTCATTAGCTCAAGAAATAAATGCTTTTTATAAATTTCTGCAAAGGAGAGCATACTAAATATGCCATCGAATTCTTATAACGCGAGTGCTTTCAAAGTCTCAGTTTAATATCAGTGCATTAAGAATTGGAATTGACTGGATTAAATTATTATAGATGTGAGATATAGTTACATGTATTTTCACTTTTTCCTTTATTTAAGGAAATAATTTCAGTTTTGCACTAACATGGAACTGAAGTCTTACAGACCGCTGAATGTATTTATATTATTTATATCCTTTAGAACAAGTAAATACGTTTTCGTTATTTAACTTATTCAAACATATGAAGGGACATTGAAATAAATGAGAAACTTATCAATTTGATCAACATTTATTATTAATTATATTTAAAAACAGTTTGGGGAGATACCCACATATCAGAAGCAGAATGCGATCTAAAAGACCGCACATCCACTCGTCCATCCTAATTTGCAATTTTAGCTCAGATAAGGGGTAATCAGAATGTATCATTTTTCTGAAACGGTCTCGTTTCATACTCTGAGATATCCTTATATATTTTGTGTGTGACGTCCTGCATTTTAAATACCTTCAAACAAATGGAAAGAAAAATATAAAATCAGTTTTCGACTCGACCACCATTGAGTTCGGACGTATTTACGAAAGCGCTCAGTGTTGGTGAACCCCAGCAGTAGTGAACCCCAAATTAAAAAAAAAATTATCAGTCATGAATGACAAAAGCTGGAATAACTCTACAATTAAGAGCTATGCCGAATCTGCGGAACGTGATTCATTCCCTAGGAAAGACCAGGCTATTGTTATTGACTCTATTCAAGGATTATCTATAGATGAAAATGCGAATGTTTTGGGACGGCTCGTCAGTCCCAGCAACATTAAAATTGCTTCTAGGATCTCCAATCGAAGGGCATGTATGTTCTTAGATTGTAAACAAACTGCCGATAATCTCTCAAAAAGGATTCGACAATTTGCAAATTGTGTTCACCTATGTTTATAGAAGCATAGGTGAATACAATTTGCAAATATGAATTTTGATAACTCGAAATAAACGGCTAATTCCAACTAACAGTGGTAGATATTGGATTAGTGACAACTTCTACAGTAACCTTTGTAAGAGCTGGTTTGTCCGGCCTAGGTTTGGCTAACGTCTTAAGTTTTAGAAGGCAGATTTACATTCACCTTGCCAGCGTCTCAAATATACCAGAATCCTTACAAGTAACTTATGATGACACTTCATATTGGATCGACCTATCTACTGATACTGTAACGTGCTTTTTATCCAAAGAATCAGGACACAGTCCAATAAAACTTGAGCTACAGATATCTCAGGCCAACTCAAAAATAAATCATCAAACCTCGAACCATGCAGGACTGAAACATCCCCATTCTACTAGCTCTTCATTCAAAAATTCGGAAATTTCACCAAACCTGGAACAAACTTTCGAAAACAAGACCCCCACAAATATCGAAGAACCATTCAAAAAATGTAAGTCAAAAAAGAAAAAGAAAATAAGCGGTTCTTCTACAAATACTAATAGCAAAATGAATGATGAACTGCTAGGCCGAATAAATCAAGTATTGAAGATACACCAAATAAATACAGTCTTGACTACTTACAATTTAAAAGTTTCTTCCACATGGTAAGAGGCTAACAGAGTGTGGAGCAAAAATGAGATGCGCAAAAATTGTTAGCAAACTTCAAAAATCGTTGGCAGGGGATGACAACATTAGCGCTGATAAAAAGTCTCTGTCAATTCCGGAAGAAAACGGAAACAGTGACACTTAGTTTCTATTAATGGCTTTGAAGATTTTTCAGTGGAAATTAAATTACTTATTATTTCTTGACAATGGTGTTGATGATCAAATATAAATTGTTATCCAAAATTTCCTTCTTAAAAGACTCATACAAGTCAGAGTAAATGGTTAGCTTTCAAAAGAAACTGAACTCGAAAATGATTGTCTTAATAAACCTCAAGATTGGGATGAAAAAACAAAGAAAGTTAACTTTCAACCAGTTAGTTTAATTTTTTACTAAATCGTTGATTTTGTAAGCTAAAAAAGTGATTTATTTATTTTTCATTTTTGGGTTGATGAATCAACTACTTTGTTTAAAAATGATTAACTTTAAAAAGAATTTTTTATGGCTTAGGATTCATAATTTTGTTTCTTCTTATTTGTTAAAAATTAATTTTTTGTTTTGGGATAACAGTTTTACTTATTTGCATTCTTGCTTAAATCCAACTAGTTAAATTCGTTTAATTATTTTGGTTAACATTCAAATATTTTGTTAAGTTATATTGTTTTGAAAACTTATCATGTTGCGTTAAAAATTCAGTTTTAAGGGTAGAAATGTAATATTTTTCTTCCTTGTGAATACATCCTTCTTTAATGAATGAAGACATCGAACACTTATATTTGTTTTTTAATGTTTCATGAACTTTCTGAGTTTAACTATTTGCCTATAGTTGAGTGATGATATTTGTGGTTAGAAAAGTTTACTTTTCAAACTTAAGTTGTGCCAGTGCCATTACAATAATTAACCTTTTTGTACTACTTAACACTATCTCATCAGCGTGAAAAATCTTGCAGTCGTTCATTGTCTGACATTTATGAGATTTTTCTACTTAATCGTTGCTAGTAGAAACAGTCAGACAAATACTGGCAAGTAGAAAAGGTCAGTAAAGACAGACGCGCAGTGTCATTTAGAATGGATTATTATTATTATTATTATTATTATTATTATTAAACCATTAAGCCGTTTCCATTTTGGGGTAGGCGTGACTCACTCGGTGGGGAGGGGAGTAGTGTGAGTTTTTAGATTGATCTAGAATTCTCGTGTTGTCTATTTTTGTAATTTGAATAAATTTCAATATAATAACGTTTCTAAGTATATCATAAAATTCTCGAATATTAAACCCGAATACTAAGATTCGAAAATAATAAAATTACCGAATAACATTTCTAAATTATAAAATACGCGAACAATAATATTCCTGATTTATAACATTTTCGAGTAAGAAAATTCCCGAATTGAGAAATTCTGGAATAATAAAATGCCCTAATAATAAAGTTTCCAAGTCCTGAATCGGAATATTTTAATCTCATTTAAATTTCTTAAATTTTTATTCCCGAATTCTAAAACTCTCGAATCATAAAGTTTTCAAGTTCCCGAATAATCAAATTTCAGGACAATAAAATTCCATAATAATAAAATTTTCGATTATGTAATCAAATTCACGAATAACATAATTCCCAATTATAAGAGTGAGCATCCCCCACTTCATCAACAAACCCATCATGGGCAGGGTATTCCGAATTTCAATGATAAAATTTTACGATAAAATTCCCGAATATTAAAATTCCCGAATAATAACATTTCCGAATTATACAAAAATTTCTGAACAATAAAATTTCCAAATATTACTGCTCCTGAAATGGAATGCCTTAATCTCATTTGAATTTCTTAAGTTTTCATTCCCGAATACTAAGATTCCCAAATAATAAAATTATCGCATAACATATCTAAATTATAAAATACGCGAACAATAATATTCCTGAGGGAGAGAGAGAGCTTCCCCCCACTTCCTCAGCAATCCCATCACGGGCAGGGTATTCCAACATTCAATGATAACATTATACGATAAAATTCCCGAATATTAAAATTCCCGAATAATAACACTTCCGAATTATATAAAAATTCCTGAACAATAAAATTTCCAAATATTACTACTCCTGAATTGGAATGCTTTAATCTCATTTGAATTTCTTAAGATTTCATTCCCGAATACTAAGATTCCCAAATAATAAAATTACCGGATAACATTTCTAAGTTATAAAATACGCGAACAATAATATTCCTGAGCGAGAGAGAGAGAGCTTTCCCCCACTTCCTCAACAAAGCCATCACGGGCAGGGTATTCCAACTTTCAATGATAACATTATACGATAAAATTCCTGATTAATAACATTTCGAGTAAGAAAATTCTCGAATTGGGAAATTCCGGAATAATAAAATTCCCTGATAATAAAGTTTCCGAGTCCTGAATCGGAATATTTTAATCTCATTTAAATTTCTTAAATTTTTATTCCCGAATTCTAAAACTCTCGTGTCATAAAATTTTCAAGTAATAAAATTCCTGATTTATAAATTCCCGAATTTTAGTTTATATAATTTTATACCATCAAAAAATGCTTCAGAAATTTCTACTAGTTTCTTTATCATAGAATTCATCTCTAGATTGAGATTCCGAACTTTTTTGCCATTCCTCGGATGGGTAGGGTGTTAAAATAAAAAATTCTGCTAATCTATAACTTATTCCTTTTCTACTGGGTTCTGTTCTCACAATCCCACAGTTCCTCTCCGTTCCTCTACCCAAGTCATTTTTGCTAGTTTCACTCCCCTCATTTCCCCACCACCTGCGAGTTGTAAATTAGGATTTCTCCTCATTACTCCTTTTTGAAAAAAAAATACGATGGACTGATTGATAGACGGACATCCGACCGAAACTATCATGGTTTCTGCTCTGGACTACAAAACCTCATAAATAGACTCTGATGAGAGTCTTTCAACTCCTAGTCAGATTAGGCGACATCAATGTCAACGACACCTGGATAGTGTCCGGGTTCGATTCCTACTGCCGGTATTATTTTCCAATTTTTTTTGTTTACTTAAATTTGTATTTGATTGTGTGTATTGTCCATTCTTCCCAGTATTACGCCAGATATGGTTGTAGCTTCCCGTAAAAGCACTCAAACTCGAACGAATCCATAGGGAAAGAGTGAAAAGAGGGTTTTGATCTCTGTGGAAAGGAAACAGCGAGAGCGGATAATAACCTCTGTAGTGGGTTCGTTTCCGTTTTAATAAGGACGATGACATATCTAACGGCGCAAAATGTGAAGCACGTCTGTATGCGAGCAGGCAAGGAAGCAAGGAAGCAAGGAAGCCAGTCGGGTGGCCAATCGGGTGCGCGCGTGCGTCGTTGCGAATAATAGTAGCGCAAGAAGAAGGGCTCGGCGAGCGAGCGGCTGGATATGGTATCGAGCGTCGCGTCGCGTCGGTGTAACGAGTATCGAACCTGTCGTGTCCGCCGCGTCCGCATCTGCCGATTCTCTCGACTGTCCTCCTCTCGGCCATTCAATGCTCGCTCGCACCCATTTGACGCTCGCAACCCAACCCCGGATATTTATTTTCGCACGCACGTCCTTCACGCGTATTGTATACACGCGACGTGCACGGCAACTATCGGCTTCCCCTCGAGGTGTTACAGTCCACGACACCTTCTGGAAGAGACCTACAGCCTCGTGCTAACGAGATGTCCCTGCTCTGGGAAATAGAGACGCCTAGAGACGTTTCAAAGACTCGGCGTGAGGATACTCCTGTTTATTGCGACTTCCAAGAAAAATCGGAAGAGGATAATACGGATTATTGTCCTGTCGTCTTGTTACGAGGTTGCTTAGACTGTAAATGAAATAAATCTTACCAAGTTTTTATAAACTTTGGGAGGGAAGATACAAATAAAAAGGTAGATCTCTTCCTGAAATTGAACCAAAATCATCAGTTTTCCCAAAGCAAAAAAAAATATAAATAAAGAAAAAACAGTCAGCAGATTAATCCAAACTGATGTAAACTTTCCGCTGTTAGAACGGGTCCAGCTGACCCGAGCAAACTTAAAACTAAAATATCTCCAGTTTAAATAAACTTAGAGCCGTTTATGTTTGTTTACATTGTAGCCGAGAGTCTCGCAAAATTATATATTGTAAAAATAGATACCAAAATTAATTTCTTAGAGTAAATATTTTGCAATAATTGATCAAACTTGTTGGAAAAAACAATTTAAAAAAATATTTTAGGTCTGAATACAGATTTAGTAATATTGCACTTTTGGGCTTTTTGTGAAGTATAAACTGTGAAAAGTAAAAAATTTAGAACCTTAATGAATTTAGTCTTAGAAGACAAAATATGTTAATAAAAATAAATATTTAGTTTGAAAAGAGTAAAATTTCGTAATTTCTTGCGTAGACAAACTTTGTGTAGTCTAAAATCAAAAAGTGTCGAATGGATTTTTATTTATTTAGCATAATTTCCACTTTTCTAATCTAATATTTGAAAAGTCTTTAAATTAAACTTCAATTGTTTTTTTAAATTTATTCTTTAGCCTATAATTTTTCCGCTTAAATCCGAACTTAAATAATACACAAATAAGAAAATGTATCTGCCTTTGGCTGAAACTTCATTTTTTTTTTAAACTGATATTAAATTTCTAGTTGAAATTCATCTTTTTGGTTAAATTTTCGCATTTGGTTAAAAAATTTTGTTTTTATAATTTCAACAATTTTGTTAAAAAGTTATCCCTTTTGGCCTAAAATTCGACTGTTTGTAGAAAATTCAAATATTTGGTCTACGGTTAAACCACATTGGTAAAAATGCATTTTTTCACTTAGAGTTCAATTCTTTGGTTGAAAATTCATCTTTTTGACATGAAATTCAATAATTTTAAGGACATTTTACTTATTTTTGTTTTGTTTGAAAATACTTCTCCTTTCCTATAAATTTTATCTTGTTTATTTAAAAATGAAATTGTTTGGTGAAAAATAATATTTTTGCTGGACCCTCCTTTTTTATTAAACTCTTTCAAATTTTTTTTCGCGATTTAGTGATCATTCAAAAATAAAAGAACTAATTCAATTTTTAAACAATGATTTGAATTCTCAACCCAAAAAAAATCGTTTTTCAACAACAAAATTTTATAGTTGATATTTCAGCCAAAAAAAATAAATTTTCATTTTAATAATTTAAATAGATTCACTTCTAACCAAACAGTTTTTTGAACCAAAAATAAGAAATTTATATCAAAAGAGATAAATTTCTAAATAAAAAAGTCGAGCTTCTAATCAGAGTTAAATTATCAACCAAGAAAGATTCTTTATTCAATAAAGCTAAATAATGTAATTAAAAATAATTTTAAGCCAAAAAGACAGAGTTTTTATAAAAAAGTTATTTCAATTCAAACAAATTTATATTTTAAATGAAAAACTGTTGAATTAAACCAAAATACACAAATTTCCTCAAAAATAATAATTTTCCAAAATCCTCTCATAAAACAGATTTTAGACCAAAACGTTCCATGCTTAATTAAAAAATGGATATGCTAACCAAGAGACAAATTTTGAACAAAATCCATAAATTTTTAACTAAACAGTTAAATTTTAAACCAAGTTGATTAATTTTCTACGAAAAAAAAACAATTGTTTCATTTCATAATGTAGTTGAAAAATAATTGAATTTTTTACCAGTTTATAAATTTTTCGAGCAATACGAATTTTCTACACAAAAGTTAAATTTCCAACCAAAAAAGAGGAGTTTTCTATTAAAATGTAAATTTTCAGCCGAAAGGAATTTTTTTTACAAGAAGGTGCATCAAATTGTTGAATTCATTCTAAAAAGATGAATTTTCAATAAAATGGTAAAATTTTCCATTAAATTATAGACTTTTCAAGCCGAAAATACTTTTTTTTACATTAAATTTGAATTTGCGATCATGAAAAGATGAATTTGCAATTAAAAAGTAAATTTGAAACATTCAATTTTGGACCCAAAATATGAATTTGCAAACAAAAATATTGTGGAAGTCCATGCCTAAAAGACGAATTTTCAAGAAAATATTAAAATTTTCGACCTAATTACTAAATTTTCAAGCCGAAAATACAAATTTTCTACATGGCAGTTTAATTTTCAAAAACCAAAAAAGTAATTTCCAATCAAAAAGTAAATTTTCCATAGAAAAAGATGATTTTTCGCCAAACAATTTCACTTTTAACGAAAAAATGATAAAATTTATAGGAAAATAGATCTATTTTTAAACAAAACAAAAATAAGTAAAAATGTCCTTCAAATTAATGAATTTACTGTCAAAAAGACGATTTTTTAACAAAACAGATAAATTTTCAGCCAAAGGGGATAACTTAATTACTAAAAAAAATTAGAACCAAATTCTACAAATTTAACCAAAAAAGATGATTTTTTTAATTTTTAAGATGAATTTGCAATTAAGAAGTAAATTTTCAAACGCAAAAAAAATTTTTTTGACTGAAAACTGCATTTTATAATTTAAAAAAAAAGCAAATTTATAAAGAAATACATGTATTTTAAAATCGAACAAAATAAGAAAGTTGTCTAACAAATTTTTGAATTCCATGTCAAAAAGACGAATTTTCAACAAAATATTTTAATTTTCTACAAAATTATTGAATTTGCAATCAGAAAGTAAATTTTCCTAAGAAAAAGATGATTTTTCACTAAAAAATTTTATTTTTAACTAAAAAAAGATATAATTTAAAAATTGAACCAATTGCTACAAATTTAACCAAAAAAATGAAGTTTCAATCAAAAAATTTTTGATAAAAAAATTAAAACTTAACAAAATAGATGTATTTTCAAACCAAAAAAGAAAAAAATTTCCATCAAATTGTTGAGTTCTATGCTAAAAAGATGAATTTTCAAAAAAATGTTTACATTTTTTACCAAATTATTGAATTTTTAAGCCGAAAGTACGAATTTTCTACATTGCAATTAAATTTTCAACCAAGAAAAGATGAATTTGACATTAAAAAGTGAATTTTAAACCGCAAAAAAAAATATTTTTGCCTGAAAATTGAATTTTTGATTTAAAAAAGATCAAATTTATAGAAAAATACATGTATTTTAAAATCGAACGAAATAAGTAAGTTGTCTAACAAATTGTTGAATTTCATGTCAAAAAGATGAATTTTTAATAAAACGTTTTAATTTTCCACAAAATTATTGAATTTGCAATCAGAAAGTAAATTTTTCATAGAAAAAGATGATTTTTAAGCAAACAATTTTATTTTTAACTAAAAAAAGATAAAATTTATAGGAAAACGTTCTTCTAATTGATGAATTTCATGTCAGAAAGACGAATTTAAAAATAAACATTTGAATTTTTAGCCAAAAGGGGTAACTTTTTAACAAAATTGTTGAATTTATAAAAAAAAATTTGAACCAAATGCTACAAATTTAACCAAAAAAAATGAAATTTTAACCAGAAATTTAATAGCAGAGTTTTCAACCAAAAAAATGAAGTTTAAGCCAAAAATTGTTTACAGAAAAATAAATTGTAAGAAAATAGATGTATTTTTAAACAAAACAAAAAATTTTCAACAAATTGTTGCATTCTATGCTAAAAAGACAAATTTTCAACAAAATGGTAAAAAAAATTTCCAAATTATTGACGTTTTAAGCCGAAAATACGAATTTTCTACGTTAAAGTTCAATTTTCAAGCAAGAAAAGATGAATTTGCAATTAAAAAGTAAATTTTCAACTGCAAAGCAAAAGATTTTTCACTGAAAATTACATTTTTGATAAGAAAAAGATCAAATTTATAGAAAAATAGATGTATTTTAAAATTGAACAAAATAAGTAAGTTGTCTAACAAATTGTTGAATTCCATGTCAAAAAGAGGAATTTTCAACAAAATATTTTAATTTTCTACCAAATTATTTAATTTTGAAGTAGAAAATACAAATTTTCTACATGAGAGTTGATTTAAAAAAAAATGAATTTGCAATCAGAAAGTAAATTTTCCTTTGAAAAAAATTATTTTTCACCAAACAATTTTATTTTTAACTAAAAGAAGATAACATTTATCAGGAAAATAGTTGTATTTTCAAACAAAACAAAAATAAGTAAAAACTTTCTTCAAATTGATGAATTTCTTGTCAAAAAGACGAATTTTTAAGAAAACAGTTGAATTTTTAGCCGAAAGAGATAAGTTTTTCACAAAAATTGTTGAATTTATGAAAAAAAAATTTGAACCAAACGCTAAAAATTTAACGAAAAAATATGAAATTTTAACCAGAAATTTAATAGTAGAGTTTTCAACGAAAAAAATGAACTTTCAGCCAAAAAATTTTAATAAAAAAATCAATTATAAGAAAATAGATGTATTTTTAAACAAAACAAAAATTTCAACAAATTGTTGAATTCTACGCTAAAAAGACGAATTTTCAACAAAATGGTAAAATTTTCTACCAAATTATTGACTTTTCAAGCCGAAAATACGAATTTTCTACATTACAGTTAAATTTGCAACCAAGAAAAGATGAATTGGCATTTAAAAAGTAAATTTTCCATATAAAAATACGATTTTTCACCAAACAATTTTATTTTTAACTAAAAAAAGATAAAATTTATAGGACAACGTCCTTCAAGTTGATGAATCTCATGTTAAAAAGACGAATTTTTAGCCAAGAGGGATAACTTTTTGACAAAATTGTTTAATTTATAAAAAAAAAATTTGAACGAAATGCTATAAATTGAACCAAAAAAATGAATTTTTTAATTTTTAAGATGAATTTGCAATTAAAAAGTAAATTTTCGACCGCAAAAAAAATATTTTTGACTGAAAATTGCATTTTTGATAAGAGAAAGATCAAATTTATAGAAAAATACATGTATTTTAAAATCAAACAAAATAAGTAAGTTGCCTAACAAATTGTTGAAATCCATGTCAAAAAGACGAATTTTCAACAAAATATTTGAATTTTCTACAAAATTATTAAATTTTCAATCAGAAAGTAAATTTTCCATGGAAAAAGATGATTTTTCACCAAAAAAT
>JAAAKG020163602.1:0-55286 GCA_010014905.2 Druon quercuslanigerum
ACCCATATGTGTGATACATAAAATTCTTTGTTGGATAGTTCTCAATAAGCCTCTATAAATTCCCGTAACATTTTCCTGAACCCTGAAAAATTATTCCAAAAACTTCAAAAAAAGATTGTTTCCCATGCAATTTACATGGGAAACTTCAGGTCAATACGGGCACTTGTTTTAATCAAAAAAAAAAAATGTCATTTCTTTTTTCGGATTTAGAATCGAATTGGGGGAATCGAGACTCTCTAAAAAAAATTGTTTTTGAACCACCCTACTGGACACAGCCTCTTTAAAAGTTGGACCTTTTATATAGTAAAGGGATTTTCCAATTATTATTTTTTTTCGAGAATGTATTTCCCTTGCTCTCCGCGCTCGATCTTTGTATATTCCCACAGATTTTTCTAAACTAAAGGTGAAACCATCGACAACAGTAATTTTGTGTTGTGAATTCTCTTTTGTTATAGCTCCTTCGGCTTTAACGAACACATTCTCATAACGTATCTCGTGCTTCGCACTCAAATATGTCTCTCAAATTGAATTCATATTGAAACAGACATAGTGTTATTGACTTCTAAATTATATCCCTAGCCTCAGTCACCCACGAAAATTCGTTTGATGGAGGAGGAGGTGGGTGTTGGTTTATACCGAGTCATAGCTTGTTAGTGTTTTATGCTGAGAAGGTCACCAACCTTCAGCAGCGTTCTGTTAGATGGGAGTTCATGCGATCCCATAAAAAATATAATTTTTTTAACCTGATTCATTTTTTATTAATTTTTTAAAATTTCTAATAAATTTTTTAAAAAGTAAATTTTTGGAAACCCCACACACAAGATGAAAAAGAAATTAAATAAGCAAAGTTTTGATGAGAATGTGCCTATTCATCGGGCAGATTTTTTTATTGTTAATGTTATTTTTTAAGAATGAAACAAAAGCTACACATCCTATCAAAATGTCACCAATAACAAATTTGGAGATCTTTTTGAGTGCACAATTTTTGTATAATCATCATTTGTTGTATTTTAATTTTCTATTTTCTAAAAAATTTAAAAATTCGTTATGATAATATTGCAGGGCGTGTTAAAAGAAACATTTTTCTTGTCTTGACTTTTTTTTGCATGTTGCGTTGTCTGGCTGAAAATATTAATTTTTGTTTCTTTTTTTGGATTTTGAAAATGCTATATCTCTGCAAATTTTCATTTTATCAAAAAAACTGATTAGTTGAAATTGTTTGTCTTTTTGAGTACTATAAATAATTGTAGAGAGAATTTTTTAATCTTGAAAAAAGTGGTCTCAAAAATTTTATCAATCCCTTTTTTAATGTTCATACAAAATGGCTGGCTAACGAACTTGACCTTTATTTTAGAACACTCAATGAGTATATTAAATGCCGATCCAAACTGTTTATTATTTCGAAAGTTATCATGCTAAAAAACTAAACAAAACACACCAAAAGACACACAGACACACAGATACAGACCCACTCGTAAAAACCTGTTTTTCGGATTCAAAACGTGGACATTTGACGAAAACCTGGGGGGGGGGTCAAATTTTACACAAATCTAATACCTTCTCTGGATGAGAATGTAAAAATGTACTTTAATTAACTTTGTCATCTTGTATTCAATATCATGTTTCTTGAACTCAAGAAATTATATTTTGTATCTATCATAAAGCTCAAGTTTGCAGACTCTTTTTTAGGCGGCAAAAGAAAATGAAAGCTTCATTCAATCATGAACACGGTTTTTCCGACAGCAATAGTTTCGAGACAGTTTTGAGTTATTAATCGAAAATGGTGCTATGTGCTTTTCAATAATTGGATTGGATGCCAACGTTTTTTGGTCTCCCCGAATAATATTAAATTTTTTATTAGAAAGAAGGTGTCTTGAAAATTCGGAAAAGTCATGAAAGTAAACAATTGCCTACTACTTTCCAGGATTTCGCGAAAATGATTATAGTTCCTTAAGTTTTTCCTTGAATTTGGAGAACCTAGGCGAACAATGCACATTACGTACGTAAGACGTAAACATTCCAGTACGGAGATTTTAAAGAGAACGAGACTCATCGTCGTCTTTCAGTCGCTTGCATTTCGCATTTTTATGGAATGTAGAGGAGCAGGTAATAAGGTCAGGTCCATAAAAATACTATTGGCGTCGAACAAGAGGATTGTGTCTTTCGAAAAACCTGAAAAACGTTGTGAGCATTGCTAGCTATGAATCACGACTCAGGAAATTCCTTCTTTTTTATTTCTTCAATTTATAGGCGTCTAAACAATTGACATACATTATTGAATAAAAAAGAACCTAAAATATTGGATTCAATTATATTTATTGTTGTTTTTCATCCTTCACGTTCATTACTGCATTTCTGCTGTGAAATAGGGGTAATTAAAATTCAATAATGATATCAAATACATCACAAAGGCTATATAACTTTTCAAATTGACATCATTCTTAAATTATTAATTAGTTAAGGTATTAAGGTAGTTTCCTTGCAAAAAGCAGATGTCTCATAAAAGTAGTTTTTCTATGATTTTAAGAATCAAAATAATGTTAGTGACGATGTCATTTCAAATAAAAAATAATATTTTGAATTAAACATTTATTATACTTAGAAAAAAATTATTTTAACAATGTTTTTTGCAATTGAATTTTTTCTGATCATCGCTTCTTACCATTTTTTGAAAAAATCGTGGCTACGTGTACCGAAATTTCGGTAGCAATAGCCGGACTTGTTCCAAACAAAGAGACACTGCCTTTTCTAAAATGTTTGAATTTTAATAATAATTGTTGGCATAGTGTTTTACAGGAATCTTAGCATTTGAAAGAGTGATTAAAATTACATATTGAACTTAAAAGTTTTGAATTTTGAATTGTTCATTCTTGTATCAGTTTTAGTAAAAAATTAATTCTGAAACATTGTTACTTTCCAAATCCGACCAATTTTTAATTTTTTGTACAGAGAGAGCATATTCTACTAAATATTAAGATATGCTATTTCAAATTGTGTAAATTTTTCAATTCCACATAGAAATTTATCCATTTGGACCATTCAGAATTGGATAACGATTAATAAATTTATTATGTTAAAAAAGTATTGTTGGAAAAGATATGGTGAATTCATTGATATCTTGTAGTCCTTGTAGTATTATTTTAAACTTATGTATAAAACATCTGCAGGTCTATGAAAAATGCATGTGCATGTTTAAAAATCATGGAAGTAAATAATATAATTAAAATGCAGGGACACATTATCGCAAATTCTAATTTACAACCTGTAAAGTATGTATGGTATGCATAATTAAATCTGTTATATTAGACAATGTTGCAAATAAAAGAATCATATCATAAAAACATGGATACCGTGACATTTCTACTGATGAATATATTGCTTTATAAGTTATAACAAATTTAATATACTTTATATTTATAATTTTTGAATTTTTATAATTAGGCTTAAATATAGATTTAGCTAATCAAATTATTACGTTTTCAATTAAAATATCATCAATTTTATAAGTACTTTTATTCAATGCTGTTTAGTATATTGACTGCTTCAAATTTTGGTTTACTAAAACTCTAAAGAGACAATGAGATTAGAACCAAATTTATTAATATTTTTTATTTTAAAGTTGTAGTGTGGGATTGAAATATACGTGACTATTTATAATCGTTTTATTTTGAACCCTTCTAATTTCCAATTCCTAGACTTCAAAGTTATTGTCGAAGGATTTGAATTAATTTTTTTTTTTAATAATTCAAGCCGCGCAATTTTAAAACCTTAGTTCCAAAATTTTAAATTAAAAAATTAGAAGTTGTAAAATGATTTACCTGTGAGTTATAAAATGAAAATGAAAATTTTTAATATTATTCTTCCAAAAATTCATAATGAAACATTTATTTGTCATTAAAAAATGAAAATACATATTATATATATTTTGGACAATCTTTTTCTCGTCCAAAAGTTAAACATCGTTCGGCGGAGACACAAAAAGTTTAATATTAACCCCCCAATTACCCAAAAAAATAAAAAAAGTACAAATATCTGCAAATAAGGTTTTCAAAGTCAATTCACAAAAATACTTGTAAAATTTCCAGAAATAAGTTATATGTTAGTTGTGAATTTCTTTGTTATCAGCAAATGCAGTAAATGAGTTAATATTTAATAATGTTTAAAAATATTGATGACATAATTTTAGAAATCTTCTTTCTCAATAAAAAAATTTACATTAAAAATGTATAACTGTAACAAGTTCCCTCTTATTTTTTTAACTATAATTAAAGATTGTTGCAAAATTGGAATTATGATACGTGGAAGGATTAGTAATAAATTTATGAAATCAGAACTGTTCTCACTCCCCCCCCCCTTAAGTTTAACAATAGTGCTGCATGGAGAATAATCAAGCAAACGAATAGAACGGAATCCTCCAAAGTACTTCACTTCCTTTCTGGAAAAAGTTGTAAGCATTTTTCGACTCACAAGTTATTTAGTAGACGAATGAATTTTCTTTTCCAGGATTTTTTTGCGATGATTCTATGATATAATTTTAATGAGGCGCCTCAAATTTTCATAAAAGAAGTGCGTAGGCCTGACGGCTGTCGGACATAGGTATTGCTATTATTATTGTCATTATATTATTTATAATATTAATTAATATTTTTACAAACTATAAAAAGAAATTAATTAACACAGCAAAAATGTTGGAATTCCCTTCTTATCTTTAAAATAATTTGAAACTTCTTTGAAGTGCGTTAATACATTAAGAAATATTTTTAAATTCATTAAAATCTTTGAAATATGCTAAAATACGCAGTAATTCCTTAAAATTTTCTAATCTGTTTTTAATGCCTTTGAAATCTTTAAAACATTTAGAAATCTGTAGAAATCTTTTAAAGTCCCTTGGTAATAAGATAAATTAAATTTATTCTCTATAGTTTCTCTAAAATTTTTGAAATATGTACTTAGAGGTCTAATCAAATCCCTTAAATCGTGTGAAATTTTGTTTTTTCTTGAAATCTTGGAAGATTCTACAAAATCCTTTTAGACCCCTTAAAATTTTGGAAATTCTTTGGAATATTTTTAAATATCCTAAAATCTTTAAATAATTGGAAAGTTTTTTGATTACTTCATATCCCTTGATTTTTTTGAAATCCGGAGAAATTGTTATACAAATTCCGTAAATCTATATTAAATTAAACTTATTTACTTGTTTAAAAATCCTGTCAATAATTTTACATAACTGGAGGTCTTATGAAGTCCCTAAAATCCTGTAAAATTCATTGAAATCTATTGAAATCTTGGATTTCAAAGGCTTTGGAATTTAGTAGGTTTATTCGTATTTGTTGGAACAGTTGAAATATGTACAAATGCATGGAAATAAAATTTATTTTTTCCTTAAATTTTTTAGAAATTCATCCCTGCTAAAAATGACAGATAGTATCCGGATAGCTCATTTCGGAATATTTTGCGCCCCTATTTGGTCCTTGCACGGTTTGCAATATCATGCGCGGAACCATGTCGGCTATATTCGGATTGCATTCGGCATCACAAAACGAAATTATGTTAAACTAAGTCAAAAATAGCATTTCATACGGTTCTATCCGGAATTGAATCGGAAATTAAGTTGGGTGATAGATGCATCAAAGACCGAAAACGCTGTTCTATCCGACGCTATCCGGCTTTTAAGGCGCTTCAAACGGCTGTCAAATTCGCTAGGGGCAAACTAAATCCTTTTCTTAAGCGGACACCCGAACAAGAAAATTAAATTATCTCGGTGGTGGAGTCTTATCCGGCTCTGTCATGAATTTGTGCGGAAAATCAATTGGGTGATAGTTTTCGCATCAGACCGAAAACGCTGTTCTATCCGAATTTATCCGGCTCTTACGTGGCTATTGTCTTCGCATCGTCGATATAGCTAAAAACCTGAAAAACCGAAGCACTTCTTCAAATTTGAACGGCAAAATTTTTTATTCGAGAGAGATTTTAATTATCAATAAAAATAGTACAAAAGAATTCGACTTTTACCTGTATAGCGATAATTCGTTAAAATATTTTTACGCACCCTAATTGACTTTCAGGTTTCCAAAAATCGACATAAACTATGAGTAATGTGGAAATTAAAATCATTTTTATTGACTTTGATTTACAAGAAAATATTTAGAAGAAATAAATTGCTATTTATTTTTAATTAAATTAAATATCGGTTTTGTTTATAATTCTTTACAAAAAACAATAATTGTACAGTGCATAAGGAAATAAAAAATTATTTTAAATTTATATTTGTGATGAAAAATGTATTTCTTGCTTTAAATTTAAAATCGATTAGTTATTTTTAAAGCAGTGAAATCAAATAATAATTTAAATTTCACTTTATAAGTTTGTTTTGTGACCGAAGAATTGTTTATAATAATTAATATTTGTTACAAAGTTTCACACGCATATTTCATCATTTTAAATAAGCGCTCTAAATGTAACCATTCCGATTATCGACGCGGCATACGCACGTTCAAATGGCAGACAGTTTTGACATGTTTTGATTCAACTGTCAACAAATAAAGGTTAAAAATGTGTGCAAATGTACCATTTTTGAAAGCTTATTTGGATGCCAAAGATGTGCCAAGTGTAGGAAAATAATATCAGAATTAACTGTAGAAGGACACAGTTTTACCTAATTAAAAATATGGCTTCAAGTGTCGGAAGGAATCGACAAAGGAAAAAAAGAACAAATTATTTGAAAGGTGAGGTTACATCATGCCATTACCAATTTGTCGGATTTCTTGCATTGATCACAGTTTCTCACGTATAATACTGTGCTTCTGTGATCAATTTCTCTTTTTCTAAAATTTAGACCTGGATTTGCGATTTCAAGCCGAAATATATTGCATTTTGAACAAAAGAATTGGATTTTCAACCAAAAGATATTTTATACTTAAATAGATGGATTTTCAACCCAAAGAAACGAATATAAAAAAATCTATTTTTCAAACAAACTGTAGCATCAACAATCCATGTGCTAAATGTTCAAATAAAACAGAGAAGCTTTCCCAAAAATAGTTTAAGATTTAAACAAATAGTAATATTCTTAAGCCAAAAAGATTATATTTTTGGAAGACGGCTAAATTAAAAGAAGGGCTCTTTTTAAACAAGAAATTTTCAGCCAAGAAGGAGGATTTTCTATGTGAATTTTTAATAACATAGTTAAATTTTTGACCAACAATGATGACTTTAACACAATACTTAAATTTCTAATCAAATAGTTGAATTCTTAGCATACAGATATGCATTTTTGATCGAATGGTCAAGTTTTAAAACAAAAAATATTCAAATTTAAATATTTGAATTTTCATGACAAACTAGCAAACTTTTTTAAAGACATTTGAATTTTTATCAAAAAAGTTAAATTTCAATCAAGAAAGATAACTTTTCTACCACGAATTTTGAATCTTTAACAAAAAAGTAAAGTTTTTAAGGACAAAGGTCTAATGTGGTAGAAAAGAATGTACTATAAATTAAAAAAGATGAGTTTTTAACAAACAAGAATAATTTTCTACCCAAAAAGATGGCTTTTTAACAAAATATTTGAATTTTCTACCAAACAGTTGAATTTTCAAACTAACAGTTGAAATTTCAACACACAAGATTCATTTTGAATTCAAAAAGACAAGCTTTCAATAAAATACATCAATTTTCTATCAAGTAGTTTAATTTTTAACTTATCGAATATCCAGCTTCAAGTTTCAAACAAACCTGCAATCATTGCATTTACAGATAAAAACTTTATTGACACAATAATTGCACAAAATAAACGAATTTTTAACAGAATGGTTAAATTTTCAACCTAAAAGATAAATTCTCAACAAAAAAGGATACTTTTCTACTCAAAAAGACGACTTTGCAACAAAATACAACAATGGTCTACCAAATAGTTTGATTTTTAACGCATACATTATACATTATAAAGTTTCAACCAAATAGTTTAATTTTCTACCAAATTGTTAAATTTTCATACAATAAGATGAATTTTCTGAAAACCAGTATAATTTTTAACATAAATGTTCATTTAAAAGCGAATAGTTTAGTTTTTAACTGTAATTATGAGTCCCCGATAAAAAAATTATTTTTTACAGAGTAGTTCAACTTAAATAATTGACCAAGAAGGAAAATAAGATTACATTTTTAACCAAGAAGATTACATTTTTACCAAGATAGAGAAATTTTTAACAAAATATATGAATTTTCTGCCATGCAGTTGAACCTTCAAGTAAAAAAGAACATTTCTTACCCAAATAATTAAATTTCTAAATGAAAAAGCTAGTTTAAAAAAAATGCAATAGTTTAATTTTCAGTTAAAGAAATTTATTTTAAACCAAACACGAAACGAATTTTTATGAAATTAATTACTACAAGTGATAACGTAGTTTATGAAAAGTAGCGCCAGGCCACTTTCTTTTAGTACTACATCAATAAACATTCTAATTTAAGGCTGATCATGCAAATCAATTAATTTCTTATAATAAAATTAACCACAAGTATAGAAATAAAAATGCCTTTTAGCTCCTCTGAGATTCGAGTCCGGCATTGTTTTTCATTAATAATAATTGGTCCTCATTTTCATACTATTTTCTTAAGGTTAAGTTCAATTGCTGGAATGTACTTTTTCAGATATCCACATTTTATGTGAATCTGGCATTTGTTAAAAAAAATGCTGTCTAAATTCACCCAAAATACGTAAACTTATGAAATAACAATCTATTAAAATATCTTTGTTAGAATATTAAAAATTATTTTAATTAATTTAAAATTATATATTCAGAATCAAAAAATGCTTCATGGATTCCCCAGCATAAAGACATTTCACACGACTCGATCAAATCTCAATCCGACAGAATAAATTCAGTGGATTATTGCTTAAGGTGCCTTTAATTAAGTTTTCAATCTGCATCACATGTATGACTTATAGTATTCATTTTATGTCAATAAAATATAATGAAATAAAATTATTCAATTTTCATTACAGTACCACAACTTTTCTTGATAAATTTGAAACAAAAAATTGGGTATTCTTTGAAATAGAAAAAAGTTAAATTAAAATTTACTTAATAAATATTAAAACATACAAATATATTACATCAATCTAACTTTCCACTCAGCGACAGAAGATCAAAATTATTATTAGGAATTTATTGAATATAGGAAATTTATAATCTTCTAAACATTTCTTTTATTCAATCAAATCACATTGCAGTTTTATTCTGCATTAAAAACAAGTAAGAAGATGGACGGATGTAAAATTTCTGTACATTTAATAAAAATTATATATTAAGGATATTTGTAAGCACTAAAAAGAGAATCTACCAAAATCTAATAAGTATTTGATTAACTCGGTTTTAAGGCCTCCAAACATGCACAAATGGATATTTGTGCACATTTTGAGTAGTTAAATAGTACTTGCATTATATTGAATTAATTGTCATCAGATCCTCATCAGGTCTTCGAGGCTAGAGAATTTAAGAGAATAAAAAGAGGACTTATATTTAGACTCGGGAAAACTGTAAGACGTCAAATTTAAATTAAATATATGGCGATCTCTTACAAACATGTTTATTTTAAATTCATAAAAAATTATCTAAACAAAATTAAAGTTAAATTTAATTATTCTAAAATCCTTATTCTTCTAATGTTATAGATATTCAATCCATGAAGTAGGAAATATGGAGTTTGGAAGCTGTCGAAGGGTCCAATATTAAATTGAAACGTGTTACAAAAAATACAATATAGATATACTGTTATACTGTTATACTCTTCGTTTGAAAAAAAGTATTAGAATACAATTCGTTTAAAGATCAATTCAATTGCTGCTGTTTCTTCACTTTGCCTTCCTTTAAGGTAAGTTATAGTTGGTTGCATAAGTTGCCATCAAAATGTATTTTCCTTTCTGAGTATAACACCTCATCTCCAGATATAAAAGACTCATTTAGGACCATTTGACACAGAATATATTTCGCGTATACAATCGGATAAAAAGCCAGATAGAAAAAATGGTATAAACCGACTAAGTTCCGTATAGAACCGTATTCAAAATCGGACACAAAAACCTTTTAAGTATCCAGACAGAATCCGATAAATCCGTACAGGGCTTTACTGGAACTCTAAAATATTTCATATACTGGATTTCAATTCTGGATATCAATCCAGATAGAAAAAATTGTATACACCGACCAAGTTCCGCATGGAACCAGATTTAAAACCAGATACAAATACCGTATAATAATCCAGATAAATTCGAAGAAATTCTGAATCCTATCCGCCTCTATCGTATTCTATCTGTCATTTTAAGCAGCGACTGTAATAGCTTAAAATCCACTGACATTTTTGGAAATCATACAAATCCATCTTAAATGTAAATTAAAATTAACTCACTCATTAATCTTCTCAAAGAAAAATTGTACACATTCCTCGAAATCTTTAAAATCCTTTGAAATTTTTTCAAACGTATGAATACATAAATATAAAAATCCATTTACATAAGTAAAAATCATTTAGAGACGTCTTAAATATAAATTAAATTAAACTTATTCACTGAAGTCCTGTAAAAAAGTCCAAATCTCTAGAAATCATGGAAAAGCCACGAAACCTTTTACATTCTTGGAGATTCCATGACTCCCTTGGAATCTTATGAAACTCCTTAGAATCTCTTGAAATCTTTGGAATACCTAGGTACCCTTAAAATTTCATTAATTTTCCAAACTTCTATAGAAATCCCTTATAATCAAGCTTAAAATCTTTGGAAATCCTAAAAATCCTTTGAAATTTTGTAGGTTTCTTTATATCGTTTAACAATTTTAAAATACGTAAAAATCCCTTAAAATTAAATTAATTTTTATTCTCTAAGGATCTCTAGGAATTCGTTTAAATCGCTTAATATCCATTGAGATTTTTGGAAATAGTACATGTGAATTGAAATAAGAAGAAATTAGAGATTCAATAAAACCCTTTAAATCTGGTGAAATTCTTTAAAATACCTTCAATTCGCTTGAGATTTCATTTAATTATATTTATTTTCTAAATGTCTACAAGTTCATCAAAATTCTTTGAAATCCCTTTACAAACTTTAAATCTCTTAAAATAATTTGGAATCTGTTCAAATATATAAATATATAATCGTAAAGATCCGTTTACAAAATAGAACTACTTTGAAATGCCTTGAATACAAATTAAATTTAACTTATTCATTTAAGTTCTGTAAAAAACAGTTAAAGTCCCTCGAAATATTGTATATATTTGGAAATTCCTAAAAATGCTTTGATAACATTGTAATCGTTATAAATCTCGTTTCCATTTATTTTTTTAGTTTCTACAGAAATCCCTTTAAAATCAAGCCTCAAATCTGTGGAAATTTCACAAATTATTCCATATTGCCTCAAATTTTCAAAGAAATTTGAAATTCTTTGGAATATTTTAAAGTATATAAATATATATAATCAAAAAAATCTATTTAACTACGGAAAAATTATTTGAAATATGCCTTGATTATAAATTAAATTAAACTGATTCATTTGATACATATTGAAAAAGTTCAATTACTTAGAAATCTCAGAAATTTCTTAAATCCTTTGAGATTTAATGAAGCACTTTAAATCTGATAAAATTTCTTAAAATGCATTGAAAACTTTGAAATTTCTTGAAATTCTTTGAAATCTTTCAAAATAACTTAAAATCCTTGAAAATTTTATAATATCCTTTGTAGCCCTTGAAATTTGTCGAAATCGGTAAAAAATCCTTCAAATAATGCGAATTACTGCATTAAGTAAACAAATCAATCAATTATTCGTTTGTAGTTTCTCTATTTTTTGCATCACTTCACAAATTCTGGGGAAAAATTTACAAAATAATATGGCAATCTCAAGTATTTTTTTAATGACAATTAAAACTTTGCAACTAAAGCTTCCCTTAAAATTTTATTGACAAATCTATAAATTTTTTTCTTTTATTTTAATTTCACCTTGAACGTTTATTCATAATTCTGGTAAAATTAGAAAGATTTAGCTTCATATTTGAGACATAAAGATAATAATTTATGCTCAAGTTAAGTTATTACATTTCAGCGACTAAAGTTTCCAAGCACGAAGTGCCTGGCCCGTTAAATTCAAGTCTGCTTTATGTCTCGGTCTTGATCTCATTTGTGGAAATTTCGCTAATATGATTACCTCTGCATCCTCAAATCTTAATCTTTTTCTATAATTCTTTAATTGACCAAAGAAGAGTATAAAGTAATACTGAAGACTATTTAATACCTATAAAGCATTAAATAACATTAGAAAACTCAAATTAATATTACTGGCCATTAAATAATATTAAACAATAAAGTTTTGCACTGCATATAGTATCGTTTTTCCTTTTTAATAGTATTTTCTTACGTGTTCACCGTTAATTAACCCACTTCTCTTTATCAGTTTTCTCATCTAAATACTAGGTTGTCTCACGAGTCGCAATACACGGACCGGATTTTTTACAGGGAGAAAATACACTCTATTTATATGAAATCTTGGAAATTTCAACAAGTTTATAACTTTTCCAAACAAGCCTATCGCAAATGGAATCAGAAGTTTTTTTTTTAATTTTCAATATAAAAAAGATTATTCTTCCAAGCGGCGACTAGCACTTTCAGGGAAAAATCCCAATTGGCTCTACTCTGATCTTATTGACATTGATTAAATTTATTGCCAACGATAAAAAAATGTAGAACCTCCTTCTAAAGCAGATAATTTCATTTTAAAAATACTTCTATATATGATTCTGAAAATAATTCTAAAACAATTTTAAAATAGGCAATTGTTTTAAGGTTTAAAGTTTTAAAGTATAAACTATTTTTGGGAAACTTAAAATATAATCCACCTGGAAATAAATTGTTGGAGCTAAGTCTAGTCAAATGCACGATACGTTTGGTATAATTGAGTTCGCACAACGACCATTTCCTTATCCCTTAGTATTAAGTGTATTAACTTCGAGAACTTCACGACTGCCTCGGGGCGGAAATTAATTACGCCGAATTGGATGAAATAAATGATTATATTCTGGAGTAATTATATCGAATTTCAATTTAATTAATAATTCATATGCTTCAATTTTACAATAAAAATCTAATTTCTTTTCGAAAATTAATCCTATCTAAAAAATAGATGGAGCAAATTAGGTATTTTTACTTCAACCACCAGCTAACTTCACTTCGTTGATTGCTGAGGGGAAAACAAGGGACCAAATGAATGGGATTTGGTCCATTTTTGCCCTATTTTGCTAATATCTTCGTAAAAACTAATTTTTTCCTGTATAAGTGTATTGAAAAAATATTTTTTTGTTAAGAACTATTTAATGAAATAATAAAATGATAATTATAATTATTAATTACAAAGATATTACAGAAATAAAGTTTTTTTACCATGCATTTGGTCCATTGTTTTCCCCTCAGCTTTGAACGAAGTACCTGATTTTGGTTGCATTTGCGTGAATATGACTTTAAGTGACAGTTTTCATTCAGTACTTTAGAAATTTGTGGAATTTTGTTGAAATGTTGTAAACTTTGTTTCTAAAAGAGAAATTTTGATTTATAAATGATTCTTTAATTGTAAAGGCAACAGCCCTGTTATTATTTTTTTGACCAATTGTTTCAAAAATAACAAAAGGATTCTGATGGGAGCGACCACCAGCAGGCAGCGAAAGAGAAGGCAGTGCGCGGGTACTCGCGCGCGGCTGGTGCATAATATTATGCATTCCAACTGGCTCACACGCCCCTGACTGTTTACTTTTGGACTCTCTGGATTTACATCTAAAGCCCGGCAAGCGATGCCCGAAACCAATCCTAATTTCACTTTCAAGTATATCTTAATTATTTAAGCATTAATTTTAGGGGAATTTTTTGTGGAATTTTAAATGTTGTTAGGAAAACTTTAAATTATCTAAGAATGTATTCCGAATTTTGAGAAGTTTTGAAAAGATTCTAAATTAATTAAAAATATTAAAAGGGTTCACAAATTCTTAAACAATATGTAGACTCATGAATATTTCGAAATAATGTGTTTAGTATGTTTAAAGAGTTTGAAAGGTTTTAAAGTCATAAAATTATTTTGCTACGATTCCAGAAAAAATGTAAATTAATTTTTTATTGCAAAAAAATAATTTAAACAAAATATTTTAAATGATTTCCTAAGAAAAAGAATGTAGAAGGTTGAAAAGAATTTAGTCTAAATGTTGCTTAAGTATAAAATTTTACAAAAAAAATCGAATAATTTCAAGAGATATTCAGAAGTTTTAAATAGACCCCGAAAATTTTGTTTCACAAAAGTTGTCCTGTTTCGGAAAAATCGCTGTGAAGTTGAAAATCTTAAAGTGGCACTGACCTAAAATTTGAGTAAAAGTTAGATAATTCCCAGAAAATCAACGAAGACTTTTAAGATTGAATTTGCATGCAATTTCAAAATTGGGTTTACATAGCGATAAAACCCTAACTTTTACTTTTTTGCTAATATAAAGCCTTTCCTCCTGAGATATGGGAATGCTGAATAAGAATAAAAATGCCTAATTTAAAAAGGGTTGTTTTTAGCTAAAAATACGAAAAAATCTTTTTTTTTCTTTGTTTGATCATAATTTTAAGAAATATTAATTACAAAAGTTTGGAAAAAATTATAACAACGTTAAAATTTGTACTGTAAATTTGCAAAGCCTCAAAGAAAAAAAATTTATTCATTATTAATTCTTAGTTGACTCCGTAAACAAATCGACTCATAGACAAAAGGCTAAACTCTTAATTTTTCTTTGAAATTGTTTAAATAATTAATAGTACTTGTAAATTTACGAAACAAAAAAGGAAGAAGTTATTGAATAGTCATTCTTAGTTGACTCCGTAAACAAATTGACTCGTAGAAAAAAAGCCAAACTCTTAATTTTGCCTTTGAAATTGTTCAAATAGTCAATAGTTTTTGTAAATTTACAAAAGAAAAAAGAAAAAAGTCATTAAATAGTCACTCTTAGTTGACTCCGTAAACAAATTAACTCGTAGAAAAAACGCAAAATTCTTAATTTTTTATCGAAATCGTTTAAATAATTAATAGTTTTTGTTAATTTACAAATTAGTATAATAGAGAATTTATCTCTCTGCCTCTTCCAGGCCATTTTTTAACAATGTTGAAATTATTTCAAAAACTGTTTAATAGAGTTGCAGACAAGAATTATTTATAAATTTTTAAAATATTAATTCAGTTTACTAAAAATAGTAACTCACCTCAATCAGTGAAAATCTATTTAAAAATCAGCGATTATTGACTAAAATTCTAGTATCTTTTTACTCGTTCCTCAGTAAAAAATTGATGACATTAGCGATTTCTCATTCAAAGATTAAAAATTAGACAATTTAAAAACTAAAAGTTAAAATTTATTTGTTTCAACTTAAACTTAAATTTATAAAGTGACTTATAATTATTCTCTACTATCCCAATGAAAGTAATATTTCTAATTAGAATTTTTCTCGAGTGAAGGCTACTGAAATGCTGATAAAAATGAACCTAATCTGACTTCCGTGATCGGACGAGAAACCTCAGCAATTCCATCCATCTGAATGAGAATTTGCATTATAATGGCTTTAAATAGCTATTTTATCTTTTGCAAAATAGTCCTAAATATCAAAAAATCAGAACAATAGAGAATTCCATCGCCCAAATTAATAGTGGCAAAAAAAAGTTGTAACCTTATCGCAATAGGGAGCATTAAAAAATTTGATGCAAATTTTTTAAGTGGACATTCACTGTTTGGCCCTTTCCGAACAATTATTATGACACGGAGAGTTCGTACAAATATGTCGTGCTGTTAAAATTTATCTGACGTTGGATCTGAACTTACCAGAGAAAACAGAGCAGTAAAAAATAGCTACCTTCTAAAGTATATAAACAATGTAACTCTCATAATTTCATTTTGAACAATCTCCTTTTTTATAAAAATAGAAAGATATATTAATTTTTGTCAAATCTAGTACAATTTGTACAGTCTGAATTGAAGTCAGTGAACCTTTGACTGAAATATCAGTCGTTTCTTCTGTAAAAACAGTCATTTTAACAGGATAATCAGTCAATATTGCTGAAAAAATTCAATATTTACTTGAAATTACTGAATTTTCGGTCCAAAATAGTAACTGATTAGAATGTTATAATAAAATTATAAAATTACTTTTAAGTTGAAATTCTTCAGATAAAACTCTCAATTAATAAATTATTAAAATTGACCATAATGGACTAATTGACACACTGAAAGTCGCTGATTAGATCAATCAAAATGAATTATTTAATTTGTGAATGTTCCTATTTATGTTATTCAATAATGATCAGATACATTCGTCTTTATTGGTAGAAAATATAAATTCTTGGCTCAAAATTATTCATCTTTATAGTCGAATTCAACTGATTTTGATTAAAATTTGTTGAAAAATTCGTTAAAATATCAATTATTACATTTCTTGTTGAGAATTTATACTTTTTGGTTAAAAAATCAAGTATTTGGTTATCAATTCAGCAATTTTGTTTGGAAATTCGTTTTTTGTTTGAATTTCACTCTTGTTCGTTCGAAATATCAACTGTTTTTGTTTTAAAACTAACAGTTTTTTTAATTAAAAAGTTTAATGTTTTTTATTTAAAATTGATTTTTTTTCAAATATTAGCTATTATATTTTTGTGTTGAGAATTCAAATTTTTTTCATTAAATATTTTATTGCTTATTAGAAAGATGAACTTCCTTTTGTTTTGCTAATCTTCTTTATTGAAAATTCCTCTTTTTTGGTTAAAAATTCACGTACTTGGTTGAACAATGAATTTTTTTTCACTCTTTTTTTAAAATTAATTTTATAATTTTAAAATTTTTGGTCTAAATTGAATGTTTTTTCAAATTCTGAAAGACTGGATCTTTAAGATGACGGATTTATTCAGTGAATCCATTGACTGAAATTAAAATTCACTTTTGACTGAGTGGGTTTTGACTAATTCAAATTTAGAGTGTAATAATCATAATCTCATAAAAAAAAGACTTACCGATTCTGCATTTAAAAATTTTATAAATTGTTGTGAGAATAATTTTTCCGATGATGTTCCTGTCATCAAGAAAGAATATAAATTTCTGTCACACATTACTCCGATGTCAGTTGGTGTTCTGTGTGTCTAAAGAATCAGCGTTAATTACCTGGCATCGGAAGAATTCTTTTTACGGGATCAATTGTTCATTAAAATTCATTATAATGCACGTCACCGAGATCATTAATCATTCTCTTAGAGCAGTTTGCACGAACTTCGCAGATGCTTACAATCCCATCTGAAATCATTAATTTTTTCACGAGCGCTTACAAATTACCAAGACGTGACGAAGAACCTATATTAATTAACATTTCAACTCGCGCGATATATATTGATTCCTATCTACGCTTTTACTGGCAAAAAACGAGTAATTTCACATCAAAGTTCGCTTTCCCTAAAGGTGAAAAGGTGCCATTAATATCGAATCATAATTTCATCGTGTTATCAAATTATATACAGGTTAAAAATGAACTATTTCTACACTACAAACTTAAATCAGTCGATTTTGACTGATTCTTAGTCAATTTTGACTGAATAAAATAATGCGGCTTCAACGACTAACAAATGAGTCAAAAGGGACATTTCAAATCAGTCAACTTGTCTCACTGATGAAATTAGGTATTTTAAATAATCCAATAGGTTGTATTTTCAACCAAAAAAGTACTGTTTCAACAAAATATGGAACAGTTAAATTTTAAATTAAAAAAATTCATTTCTAACAAAAATATATATGAGTTCTCAACCAAGAAGATTAACTTTATACAAAAAATGACGTAAATTCTACAAAATACAACAATCTTCAAACGAAAATTTAAAAATTTAAATTAAAAAGAGCGAATCTTTGAGGTGAATTTTCAAGATGATTAATCATCAGCTATACAAGAAGGAATATTTAATGAAGCAATGCAACTTTCAACCAAGTAGTAGGATTTTCAAACAAAAACTAACCTAAAATTAATTTTTAACAAACAAAAAACCACGAATTTTCAACAAAACATTTCAGTTTTCTACCACAGAGATGAAGTTTCAACTAAAATGATAAATGTATTATAACAAAGTTATAATTCACAATTTTAAATAATAAGTTTAATTATCAGTTAGATTGATCAGATTTTAAATAAGAGGATTAAAACGAATTTTCAATCATGGTAATGAATTTTGAACAAAAAAGTTAAATTTTCATCCAAAGAAATCACTTTTTAACGAAAATGATCAATGTTCAACCAAGAAAATTCATTTTCTACAAAAAGATCAATATTCAACCAAAAAGATTCATTTTCTACCAAAAAGATCAATTTTTTTTTACATTTATTTTCAAAAAAATAGTTAAATTTCTATTCTAAGCAAGATTTGAATCATTTCTTAAAGTATAGGAATTTAATGTAGAATTTTAATTTGGAAATAATTGTACCATTATATTATAGCAGACAAATCAGGCACTTCTATTGACTGCAACTTAGTCATTGAACACGACTATTTGATTTGCATAACAATATTAAAAACAAGTTCTATAATTAGCTTTTTTACCACCAAATTCCCATTTTTGAATTCAAAAATTGAAAAATGTTTTTTTAAATTATCGATTAAAATTTTGTCCCCCGGCAGATTAGCTTTTTTAAGGAATTAAGTTGCTTTCAATATTTCCTTACTATTTTCTTCGATTCTTTAAAGTCTTGGCTGTAAAACCGTCTTATGATTAATTTCTCCAATTTTTATCTAAAACGTACTTAACGTGTTTTTGTAAACAGTGACACTCGGTTTCCTAGTGGAAAAATCTTCTGGCTGTCTGATATCAGATCGGGCCTAGATCTAGCTACGTCTAGTCTAGACCGTCTAGTCATGACAGTCTAGTCTGACCCATATCTGGGACTGGTCAGCAATCCATAACATAAAAATTTCTAAGTGTCAATCAGCTTAGTTTTTTTAACATTTTCGAAAAATCATCAGGGTGTGCAAAATCATACAAAATAAGAAATGAACATTATTAAAAATAACTTTTTTTCTTGGCAGTCTAGTCTGGCCCAGATCTGGGGCTGGTCAGAAATCCATAACATAAAAATTTCTAAGTGTCAATCAGTAAAACTTTTTTAACTCTTTTCTAATAACTCTCAGGGTTTCTAAAATCATACAAAATAAGAAAATAAACATGATTAAAAATCAATTTTTGTTTTTAAATTATATTCCATGTAAATCGTTAACAAAAAATTTGAATAAAAATTGCTTAGAAAAAAACTATTTAAAAAATTGTTTACATATAATGGCGTGCAGTACCGTTCCAGTACCACATGCCAGGTCTGGGGCTCCGGCAATCTGTACTGGGCCAGTACTGCCAGCACTGGTGTACTTCCACCTGGGACCAGTCGCTGAATACCGGTTGGCTAGATCGTCTGGCCACAAACATTGCAAAAGTGTTGCAGGACTGGCCAGCCCCAGACTAGGCTGTCTGATCTGCGCCAGAATAGTCTAGAGTGTCTAGTCTGGGTCTGGCCAACCCCAGAAGATTTTTCCACTAGGGTTTTAGGTGAGTAAATTGTTGACATGTTGGGCCGAGTCAAAGCATGCATGAGTTAAATTTTTACTTATTTAAATTTAGAATGTACTGCTTGAAAATTTTAATTTGCAAAATTCATTATGATAAAAAAATGAAATAAACTGCCGAAAAGTAACGGTAGAGTTTGGGCATGTAAAGTTTTATCATGGTCAATAATGCAAATTACAAATTCAGCTAACTTTTTTTGAATAATAAATGTATCCGTCTGCAATTATAGGAATGTTAAAAGAAATAAAGGAGCACGTCTGAAGGAAACGGTTTTATTGCGAAAAATAAGACCAATTTGAGAACTTTATATTTTTTCTAAAGGGCACTCGAGCCCTAACGAGTTTTTATTTGACAAGAATTATGATACATCCGGCTCAAGGTATAAAAGTTACTGCCCCAATGTTGAAGATCTTGACTGATAAATTATCCCATGAACCCCTAAAGCACGTTATCGATCTCGCGTGTCAGGTAATTCACTGTTAAGGATATAGATGTTTATATATAGATATATGAAAGTGTTTGTATGTGCGGTACATATAAAGTCCAACTTGAAAGACGAATAGGCATTAGGTCGCTTCACTTCGACTTTTTCTTGCAGATAAGTCTTTTTTACCCCTGTGAGATTAATGTGGAAATCAAATTTACGTCTAAATCTGGCATTTTCAAGCCAAATCTACTTAGGATTCTTATTTACGTTTAAAACAATGCACTATACCAACAATTTCATAAATTTCCTTACTATTATATAAAATAGCTAGTCACTGAGCTTGAATCAGAAAATGTCACTATGACTCAGTTAAAATTTCATTTAAATTGACTAATATTTTACTGATTGCATCAGTTATAAACGACTGGGATTTAAAAAGAGGATCACTAAAACTTGCAAACGTTTTTAACTGAGTAAATCAATACAACTGAATTTCGATGACATTTTTACTGATTCATAGTGGATTATCACTAATTTAAATTACGAAAAAAGAATAACTGATTCGCAGTGAAAATCCACAATTTCAAGTTTTTGAAGCCAACTCATATTTAAAAATCTTGAAAATGACGGGAAATGCGGGCTAATTTAAATTTCATCCTGTGATGGCATTCTAAACTTCCTGAAACTTTCAACTACTTTTTCTCATATTTCGTTTTTTAATGTACATACAGAAAATAAATAAAACAAGTGTCTTTTCGTACCAACCAGGGAACAGATTTCTAAAAAGAGACTTTACTACTTTAGAGCGTCAGTAGAGTAAATGGCATCAGAAACAAAAGACCATGGATACTAATGGAACCAGGTGGGAAGCTTTACATCATGACTTTGTGAGGCTCTTTACTTGGGATGATCGCTACAGAAATTGATCAGCATCTTGGTTTGGAGCAGTGTTGCGGAACGAACGTGTTGTTTAAATAAAGAACCCTGGAATTCTAGCTCAATCTAAAAAATCTATTCCCTTCTTTCCCAAATTACTCCCTTCCTCACCGACGGAGTGGCGCACGCTCCTAAAGGGATATGGCTCTATGGTATAATAATTAATAATGAACAAAAAACTAACAAATTTTTCACGTTCTTCAAGACAAATTTGCGCCATTTCTACAACCCGTCCGCCCCTACATCTGCCGTATGTTTTTCCAATAAGGGAAGGTGAGGGGAACTCAACTCACATTGCGCAACTCACAGTTCACAATACCCCATTATTAACCCACAATACGCAACTCACAGTTAAAAATTCAAATCGCAACTCATATCTCACAACTCAGTGAACCAGGAAAATGGGGGAGAGGGGAGGAAGTGATGGGAAACGTGGGGGAAAAGTCAGGCGTACACGTGAAGTCACTTGAATTCACTTGAAGGCACTTAAATTGATTTGAAGTCACTTGAATTCACATGAAGTCACTTGAATTCATTTGAAGTCACGTGAATTCTCCTGAAATATCTAAAGTCATTTGAATTCATGTAAATTCACTGGAACTCACTTTAAATCATTTGTCAAGTCAATCGAGTTCTCCTCAAATCTCCTGAAATATCCAAAGTTATTTTTGAATTTAAGTGAATTCACTTGCACTTATTCAAGAGGCCTAGATTCAATTAAATGCACGGGACGAAACGTAATTATTCGCCTTTTTGAGAATATAAACTATGTTATACAATTATCTAGTCGTTCATCTAGAAAGTTTGAAATATATTTACGGTAATAATTAATGCCTAAAAATGTTTAATGCTTGAGTTATAGACGTAAATTCGAGTATTATTTTGGCGGAAAGTGCAAATCGAGATTCTAATATTTCCATTTAAATAATGATAATAATATTTATTGTCAATAATTAATTAAAATAGCATGTGAATATGCTTTTATTACCATATTATTATTTATTCATTACAAAACAAACATCAGATTTGATTGTCGTATTTTTGGTTTATAATTGAAATGTATATTTGAAAAAAATTTAAATCATTATCATCAATTAATAATAATGTTACAATAGTTACAAAATATTTAACTTTAGTAATAATAATGAATATTAATATCATTACTTTATGTGAAAGACCGATTTCAATTTCCCGCCATAAATCAAAGCGAATTTACGTCAAACAGTCGAGCATTTTACCTTTGTAGGTAGTAAGCATTAATTTTAAAAAAAACCTAAACTTTCTAAATTAATGTCTCGTGAAGAATATATCATTCGGACCTCGTAAACAATCTGCAATCCTATCAACTGTCGGGCAATGAGTCCGGGAACTGTTTTAAGCGTAAAACCAAATATTTAAGTTTCTTGTGAGATTGTTTTGAAACATCAATAATTATTTATTGATAAAGTGCAACAGCTTAAGCGGATTAATGATGGTAAGTAATAAATAAACATTCAAATATACAATTCTAAATCAGGAAACTGCTTGAAGTGTGGCTGTAGCTAGTTATGAACGTTTTCTGAGTAAAAAGCGTATATCTTGCTAAATAAAAAGATACCAAGTAAGATTAATGAAATTTCGCAAAATCTCCGGAAATCAGTCAATTCTGCGAAAATTTCCTAAAATCTTTTGAAATCTGAAGGATTCGACCGTGAATTCACAAGATATTTGAATTCACAAGAAATTACGTGAAGTCATCTGAATTCATTTGCAGTCACTTGAATTCTCCTGACGTCACTTGAAATCTCCTGAAATTTCAGTAGTTATTTAAATTCACATGAAATCACGTGAAGTCACTTGAATTCGCATGAAGTCATTGAAATATCCTGAAGTCTCTTGTATTCAGAAGTAGGTGTACACTTCTTCATTTAAAAAAAAATGGAATATAGTAACCATTTTATAGAACTTATAGATTTTTTAGTGTAACATTAAAAAATTAGAAACGTTCCTAATTGATCATTTAAAAATTAGGGAACTTTAAAACGAACATTTGCGAATTGAAACTTTCGAAACTAAAAAACTTCTATTTTAAGATTTCAAAAATTAAACTTTTTCAGAATTGCACATTCGAAATTATAATTTTAAATTGAAATTACAGAAATTTTTAAAATGATAAAAATTATTGAGAGTTATTATATTATGTAGTGTGAAATGACAGTGATTGGATAGATTTAATTATTAAAAAAATTTAATTTCTGTAAAAAAAAACATTCACTGTTGTTTACACTAGTCAAAACTTAAAAATTTTAAATATTGTAAACCTTACAAGTTTAATTATTCTTAGAACGTTGAAAATTATACGATTTCTATTTGGAAGCTTGAAAATAATGAATTCAATGCAAATGGAACCGTTAAAAATTAAATCATTCCAAACTTCGTTCAAAATTGAAGTATTCTAAAATTAGTTTCGTGAAACTAAATCATGCAAAATTAATCATTTTTAAATTAAGTCAAGCGTGATGTCAAAACTGACGTATGCTCTAATGCTCTAATAATTTGTAAAAAAGAATGTTGGAAATTGGACAATTTAAATGAAGGAATTTGAAGATTAATATAAATAATCTTTTACGATCATTGAAATATTATTGTTTTTATGTTTATTCTCCTTTTTCCCGTGAAAAAGAAAAAATAAAGAAAAATTTAAAAAAATCCTGGGGGGGGGCGCAAGTTGGTTTCACCACGGTGCAAATCCACGCCTGCTATAAATCACTGAAAATTTAACTGAAATTCAGTCGTATTTCACTGATTCCACTAGTAAAAAAAATATAGGAACTTTAAAAAAGGGATACTAAAAATTGCAATTATTTTCAATTGAATTAATCGGTTTGCTTTGAATTTCACTGAATTAATGCTGACATTTTAAAATAATTTTCTTAAAATTGATTGAAAATTAGTGACTTCTCATTGAAATTTCATTCGCGTTTTACTGATTTTACAGTTAAAAATGCACCCAAAATGTCTTAACACTTTCCGAAAGTGACAATGAATTTTACTGATTGAGGTAGTCGCAAGTACCCCAGTAAATTTTCACTATTTGAATCAGTACAGCAGGAAAAACAAAAAGTCGCTATTGACATCAATCTTTGGGGCAAGAATCACTGATGTTCTATATCTTCCAGGAACCGATTCCGGGCTATTTATCAGACTATTATATCACTGTTTTTTCTGTTTGACTGACTAATCAGTAAATATTAAGTTTATTCACTAAATTAAATAAATTTATATTTAAAACGTTCCTTACATGGACTTCAAGCTCAACTAATTGAGCTAATTGAAATAGTCACAAGTCGTTTACTAAATATAAGTTACAGTCAACTTGACTTCAATTATGATAGCCGAGCATAATTAATGCCTTGCTCCCTACTGAACTTTTACTGATTGGAGTAAAGCAAGAAGTAACTTACTAATTCCCAGTGAAATGTCCCTACGAATTAGAATGAGTTAAATTAGTCAAACCGTGTTTGAAAATAAGTAATCAATTAATTAATTAATACTCTACTTGGTACTAATTTATTTAGTAGAATTTCACTAATTTATGTATCTTATTTCCAGTAAAGAAAGTCCATCAAGTAGTATTTTTTGGCTTTTCATTGAAAAATAACTAAAATGTTTTACTGAAAACTTTTTTTAAATTAACAAAGCTAGAAAATATACAATCTGAAATTGTCGTCATTCTCAACGTGAAATTTTTACTAATGAATTAGTACAAAACTACCGGGCGGAAGTCTTTACTGAAGTGATTTATTGGATTTGAGATAGTATATCTCAGATTTTTTATATCCCAGAGGATACTTCTCACTGACTGAGTCAGTAAAATATAATTTGAACAGATTCTCAGTAAACGTTTTCTAAATAGTTTGATCAGTTCTTTAGGTTTTAAGGGTTAAGACAGTGTCTTTTTGCTTTATAAGTGGGTAATCATTGACTAGTTAGTAAATGCTTAGAAAAAAAACGTCATTGAAGTACAAAAATGATAGCGAATATATACAAATTTGGAAAGGATAAACTTGGATTTAATTGGCATTTTCAAACCTAAAAGAGTCAGTTTCCCTTACTTAACTTTAAATAATTTTATTACTGAGAAATCAGTGAAAAAAATTGTGGAATATCAGTGAAAGTTTACTCTTTGAGGTAACCAGAAGTACGTCACCGATTCCCAATGAAATTTCGCGAGGAATCAGTCATAATGAATTTTTTTAAACCTGAATTAATTCCAGTTTTCTGGTAACTGTATACATTAGTAGAAAATTACTGAAGAATCAATAAACGTTGCTGAAAGAATAGCAAATTATTTCACTGATAACTCATTTTTATTAGAATTTCAATGAATAGTCACTTCTTCCTCAGTAAATAATTGTCACTGATAGAAGTAACCAGAAGTCAACAGTAAACTAATTGGACTCATTTAAAGTGTAACAATTCCTTTACGGAATGGGTTGGTATCGACTTGACTTTAATTTTTATAGTCGAACCTAACTAATTCAGTATCACTTACTGGTCTTTCAATCAATTTCATTACTGTGAATGATTTCCAGTAAAATTTCCCGAGAAATGCATCTCAAATAAATTTGTCAAAAATTATTTGGCACTCAGTAATTAAATAATAGATATTTCTAATCTACTTGTTACTATTTGATTTAGTAGCTAGAATTTCACTTGCTCGAGGTTCTTATTTCCAGTAAAGAATTTTTAACTGTAAACCAAATTAGTTCCATTTTCCGCTAGCTATATAAATTAGGCGAAATTCACTGAAGAATCAGTAAACCTAACTGAAATATTGGCAACTTTTTCTACCGTTAACTGATTTTGACGAGAATTTCCGTGAGTAGATACTTATTTCCTAGTAAATTTTCACTAATACAAGTAGCCAGATGTCACCAGTAAAATATCCCAAATTTAAATTGACAGATCCTTTGAGTAACTCTTTCATGGCACCTACGTTAACTCTAAACTCGTTAACTCCCCGAAGTAAGTTATGGTTGAGCAGCTGGGACATAAATTGAAAATAAAAATAAATTGGCAAATTGCGTAGGAAAAAGGAAGCAAGGAACAGATTGGCTATTAATAATTCTACGGAAGAGGAAATGGCCCATTCTGGCACTGGATTTGGAGATTTTTTGTCCAACTTGAATAAACTCATTTATGGCGAGTACATGAAATTTATCGCATCGCCAGCCACGCGATTCCAGATATGTTTCGAATTTGGTTCGGCCAATTTTTCAATCTCAAAACTCTGTCTTTCCAGCGCAGCGCAGCGTCGGCGCTATTAGTGGATGTTAGTGGAGTAGCAAACGGCGAAGCGCTCTGTGCTATACTTAACGGATTCATTACGATCGAGCTAATAATATGCATTTCAGGAATGCTCGCGCCGATACGGCACTCGAAAAGCAAGTCTCTTCTCCCTCATCTTCGGAGCTTGTAAATCTGTGAGTGGTCGTTACCATCGCACTGTAGTCACTATACTACTGTTTACAAGTGCTTACTTCATACGCTCAGCTGGCGATAATGAGCGATTCGTAATGCAAATAAACTGGCGAAATTGGCCTTTCTCTGAATTATGCGCTCTTTACTGCCCCATTCACTTCATTTCGTATAGTCACATAATAATATAATTTGTTATGAATTTAGCCAATTTTTTGCATTTTGGCTAATTAGGAAATTAGTTTTCTTATGGCGGACTAAATAAATGACCAAAAAATATAATAAAATTTCATAAGTTGTGATAATTTCACAAATTTCAAATATTTTGACAGTTTTCCCAGTTTGAAGTATTTTGAAATTTTGGGACCGCTCAGAAAATATGCAACGCCTGTAGGGGGTGGATAGTTCGAGTGTTATGCTAATGTTCTGTAGGGGTTAGGGGGGGGGGGGGCAAATTTTCAGAAAAATCTTTTTAAATTTTGTTATAAACTTTCGAAATTTATGGAAGTTCGGAATATCAAAAAATTTCCAGGAAGTTTTGGATAATTTAAAGTAATTTATGTTATTTTATGGCAATTTATGATCAATTATGGTTATTCAAATGAACTCGTGAAATTGGCCTTTCTCTGAGTTATTTGCTATAGTAACATGATATTAGCATATTATTATAATTCAGGACATTTAGGGCATTCTGAAAAAAAAGAATTTTTTTATATTTATGGTCGATTTTTAATTACCCAAAAATGTGATAAAACTACATAAAATTTGGATAATCTATGGTAAGTTAATAAGTTGCTACTATTTTTGAAGTTTAAAACTTGTTTTAAGGCATGAAGTGTTCTGAAATTTTTGAATCTTTATTGACATTTTTTCTAGATTACGATCATTTATGACAAATTATTGTAATGCGAATGCACTCGGGAGATTTGCCTTTCACTGAGTTATTCGCTCTTAAGTGCTCCAATCATTTAATTTATTATGGTAACATGAGAATAGTATATTATTGTGAATTTAAGTATTTTGGCCAAACTACATATTTTTTTAATATACTGAAAATTTATAAAATACCTTTCGAATTTTTTTATTGAAATTTTGAAAAGTTACGGAAGCTTAGAGCATAAAAAAATTCCTGAGTTTTTCGGTAATTTATGGTCAATTATGGCTATGTAAATGTGGTCGCTAAATGGTCCTTTCTCTGAGTTATTCACATATGAAAACGTTTATTTCTTTTTAGTACCAATTTTATTTCGGTTCTAAATCACAAGTATTTTAGTCACTTAGAAAGATGATAATAGTATATTATCATGAATTTAGGAAATTTGTGTAAATGCTATATTTGATAAATTTCAGGTGAATTTTGTAAATTAGCAAAAAATTTGAAAATTACAGAAATTTTAGAAATGTATGGTAAATTTATAAATTACGAAAAATGGTGATAATTTTGGAAGTTCAAGGTAAATTTATGAACTACTACATAATTGGACAATTTTGAAAATTTATAGTAAATTTACAAATAACATTTTTAAAAATAATTTTTGGAATTTTGTCAAATTTTTTAAATTTTGAAATGTTGGGAGATTTTATGAATTTACGGAAATCCAATATATCCCAAAATTTGCACAAATTTTCGGGAACTGAAGGTAAATTATGGTAGTTTTAATGATAGTTAATAATAATATATTGGTCATTCACAGTAACTTATCGCTTCGAGTTGCTTCCTACTGCCAAACAATGTCTGTCAGCGCTATCATCTGTTCGCTTAATTATTTTTTTTATTCACCGCTCAAGTTCTACCTTTTACTACCTAGGGACCGAAAATACTCTTCACTCCCTTGGGACTGGAAAGTAGAACTTAGCCGCGTTCCATATGCATGGAAAAGGGCTAAAATCATGCATGCGTTATGAAAACATTTATTTCTTTTTTAGTTCCAATTTAATTTCGCTTATAAATAACAAGTATTTTGGTAATCGTATTTATAAATCAAAGACAATCGTAGGTGATTATTTAACCGTTTATCCGAATATAGCTAGTGAATTGTTTTCAAACATTTAATATCTTCTCTACGATTTACTCTCTATTCTTTCTATTATTATTATACCTATAAATTATCAATAAATAGTGATTTTCACTTATAATTTTGGCTGTGCGACTTGTGAGCTCGCGAGAGATTTATTCGCTCGGCTTTTTTCAGTTTCTTCGTTTTTTTTTCTTTATTTTGCTTATATTTCTGTGATGTACAACTGCGCCCATTTCATTTCGACTGCTGCTCGAATTCGGGGCACGTGGTGTTGAAAATATTGTGGTAAATGCGATCTCTTAGTAGTACCCCACGGTGTCAAGAAAAAATAATCTACTTTCTCCATTCGTTCGATTTTCGCGGAAATCTTGAGGCGCATAATTATCTCATTCAATGTTACTGATATAGGTAATCCTTGGAGAGAAGTTGATCCACGAGAAAAGTCACTTAAGTCATATGTGTTAATAAAAGAGGCTTCTGTGTCAGTTTGATTAAATTGTACAGCTTAAGAATTCTACTAAATGTTTTTGTTTGAGTTTTATTAAATCATTTTCCGAAACTAATTCTCTCTATTTCTAGCGAGTTCTAAAGATTTTGTATACAAAAATTCTCTTCAGAAATTCGATTATTTCCCATCAGTTTGATCACTTTTAGTGTTAGCTTAAGTCATATGTGCTGAAAGAAGAGTCTTGTGTATTTGGTATTATTAAAAACTACAATTTTAGGATTCTAATGAAATTTCTGTCTAACTCTTATTAAATTAATTCGTGAACCCTATTGTACTCATTTCTAATCCAAAATTTTTTTCTTTTTCTTTTTTCTTTTTCTATCTCTTTTCATCCTTGTATATCCTATTTTATCAAGTTTCATTTTTTTCTACTATAGCACTTTCCATCAATTCTATCAATTTTCGTCTCCTTTTATCATTTTTATCAATTTAGTAATTTACTATCCGCCTTAATCACTTCTATTCTATTCAACATTTTAAATTCCGAGAATCAAATATATTCCTATTCTATTATATTAATATTTACACTACTCTTATTCATTTCTCTCTCTAAAAATGTTATGCATTCCTAACCAGATTTGATGAGTTTTTTATTTTATCTTTTTTCAATCCTATCTTTTTCTATATCATATTATTTTGCAACCTATTTTTTCCAGAAAATTTACCCTTTTATCTCCGAAAAAACGACATATGAATATTAAGAGCGTCATATTCTTACAGGCATATTCTAACCAGAGGAAGGAAATATATTTAAAATGAGAATATTACTGGGGAAGAAGAAATGCGTAAAGGAAAATGCGCCTTGCTCTGTTTAATAATTTCCTTTAATGTTTCGTGCCACGTGCTTTCAGATCAGTTCTATTTTTTTTAATTTTGGGCATTGAGTGTTTCACTTTAAAGAAAAGTGGTAAGTACAACATAAAAATAATTAAATATTTTTCATCATATAAACAAGAATATATTATTCTTAAGATAAGAAGGCTTTCATCTTACTGTAAGAATATATTTTTGGCGCCTATTTCAGTTGCAAATATTCTTCAACTTAGTAGGAAATCCTACTAATCCTACTCTGATTGCCAAGAACAATATATTCTACTATCTCATTTCATGATTTTTTATTTTGTTACTCTTTTTTACAATTTTATCCTTTTTTACCTTGTTTGATGATTATCCTACTCGTCTATCAAATCATTTCATCCTTTGCCATACCTTTTCTGTGATTTGTCATTCTGCTTCGATTATTATCTATAACGATATTTCTTTTTGTATGTTAAAAATGCAAATTTTCAGAAAGTGACTTGTATTTCTTGTAAGAAAACTGTTATTGTTAATGAAAATAACTTACGGTAATATTTTCTTATAATCATACTGAGATAGAATTTGAAATAAACTGTGAAATAAATCGTGAAAAAATGACGCAAATGAATAAAAATTTTAATAGAAAATGTAATACTTAATATTTTAACCAAAAGGATATTGTTATTTTAAATTGAAGAATTGATCAAAGAACAGGAATTTTCAACAAGATAGTTGAATCATCAACCAAAGCAGATAAGACCAGTAAGTTGCATTTTTACGCAACAAATAAGATAATTGCACCGAAAAAGAAGAATATTCAAATGAAAAAGACGAATTTTCGACAGAAGATGCATTTTTAACCAAGAAGATTAAATTCCTAATAAGAAGACGACTTCTCAACGAAATACATACATATAAAAAAAAAAGAGTGAAAATTCCAACAAAATAATTGTTCAATAAAAAATGTTACACTCTCATCCGAAAAGGTGTTAGGTTTGTATAAAATTTGTTACTGACCCCGTCCCCGTGTTTGTAAAAGGTCCCCCTTTTTGAGTTCATAAAACCACAAAAAATTAAAAGACAGATGTTGTTCACGCAAAAAGGATCTATAAATTTGTTTATAATAGTTTTTGGATAGGACAAGTATATTTACTTTTTATCGTAAAAAAATAAGATTAAACACTAAAAAATTAAATTTTTGGACAAAGAGCACGATTTACGAAAAAAAGTAAGACAAATAATGTTTCCAAAAAGATCTACCAATTTTTTATGAACTCTTGTTATAAAAATATATTAAAAATAAAAAAACTAACTTTTTAAAAAAAGGACGCAAGCTATGATCACATTTTATTTAGCACAATTTTTCGCCTAAATTATATCTACAAATTTTCTTAGAACCACATTTAAAATATTGTATTATCAATTTATGTATATAACATTATATAATAATATAACATTAAAAATAAATAAAAGTGTTGAAAAAAAGACTCATGTCGCAATAAAATATTAACGATAAATTTCTTTTAAATAAGATGCGCACTTTTTTAAATATAAAAACAAGACAATGAAAATACATCTTTTTAAATACTAATACATATTATGAATCTTAATAATATAAATTTACTGAAATGATGAAATTTTCAGAGTAGATGAAAATAAAAACTAGTGCAAAATAAGGAACAAGCATTAAAGTAATCGTGAAAAATAAAATTAATACATTATTTTGCAATATCTGAATAAGCAGTCCCAGACCGAGCTACAAAAATAAATATATTTTACATTTGTTGTAATAGTGTTGAATATAATGTGTAAAAGTTCGCATTTTTGACAAAATCAAGTGCGAATTTACAATCACCGAATTACAGCTCGCCCTCAAATTTGTGAGTGAAGCGAGTCGCGCGCATAGCGCGCGATGAGGGTATCAACTTCGCGGGCAGATTTTAAACCCGAAAATATAAATTTTAACAAAAAGCAAAACGATTTTTCAACAAAGTAGCTTAATTTTTAACCAAATAATTGAATTTTTAGGCAAGCAATAAATTTTGAACTGAAATTATTAATTTTTAACCAAAGAATTAATTTTTAAGAAAGTAGTTTAACTTTTAATAAGTTTTCAAACCTAAGGAGATTCATTTTCTATAAAAAATGTTATAGTTAAAACTTCAACACAAAAAGATTTTAATTTTAAATCAATAACATATGAATTGAACCCAAAAAGTCACATTTTCAACAAAATTTACCAAATACATTAATCATTAATTAAAAATAATTCATTTTCAACCAAACGGTTGCGCCTATGACACTTTCTTACTTTCCCTCTCTTATTCCCCATGCATTCTACCTCACCACTCCGGCCAATTTCTTCCTTTCCCAAATTCTCCCTTTTCTGCTTTACGCTCTCCTGACTCCCTACCACATTTTCCCTCACTTCCTCTACCCACCTGATTTTCCCTCACTTCCCATACTTCCCCTCCCCTTATTTCCAATCACTGATCCTACTTTCCCTACCCTCATTTCCCTTGACACTCCCTACTTTCACTCCCTTCATTTCCCCTTACATTTCTTCCCCTACTTTTTCCTATTTGCCCCTCCTTGTAAGAAACTCTAAATTGTAAATGAAGAGACTTTATTATTAGAATAAGATGAAAGTCGATAAAAAATCTGAATTAACTTTCCTTCACAATCCCTCCGTCTTTGCTAACGATTCAATTTACTCGAAGCCGTAACATAAAAATAAACATACTAGAAAAAAGTCACTCTTGTAAACGATCACTCTATCCTCCACGACAAAAAAACGTTGCTTGATCACGCGATAATTGTCGCAAAAGATTAAAGCATTCGAACCTACTGTTACTAAATCGATAAAATGAAGATTGCATTTACTTTTATAGACTCTTAAAAGTATATTAATCTGAAAAATTCGACATTTTTATCAACTCTTAGATATTTCTCTCAGTTTTCTTACATCCCTGGTAGAAGCGGTATAACTGCATTTTTATCAAAAATTATTTTCTTATTTATCATGTGACTTAATATCCCCTTTTTTCTTACTGCAGGCAAATAGACATACTCTCAATTCTGTCAGCGCTTAATAGTTCGTGACGTATGAAGCTATTAATCAAACACGTATTCTTCACAAAAAAAGGATTAACAATACTAATATCGTGCTCGGGACTCTCCTCGGGTAAAATAGAACGTGGGGTAAACTTGAAACCCTCTCCTGTATATCAAACCCCAGAGTCCACGCTCTAATAATTTTAATCTAAAACTCTAATTAAAAATTAAAAGTGTTTAAAGGATATACATCAAATTAAATCTGAATATTTTACCAATTATGATCCTGAAAGTCTCTCTCTCTCTCTCTCTCTCTCTCTCTCTCTCTCTCTCTCTCTCTCTCTCTCTCTCTCTCTCTCTCTCTCGCATGGAACAACTCGATAAATAAATTTCATTTTCGCGATCTTCAATCGCGACTCGTAAAACATAATGCGTCGCATAATATGTTGTCGAATCAGAGAGCAAATTCAAGTGTAGACACTTTTTATTACTTATTAATTCTCTGAGCATATACTCAATACTTTTAGTAACATGCGGGCCATAAATACAAAAAACTCCTCACTGTGTGGTCCCTACAAGAAATTTAATCGCAGATGGTTTTATCGCAGAGTCGATGCCGATCTTTCAAATAAGCATATTCTTGTCACTTTCGTGAATATCGTTCTTATCACTTTCTGATTTGATTAATCAGATCTTTTGAGGTACTTAAATTGTTTCAAATAAGCTTTTCTATGTTTAATATTCATATTTAAGCGGAAAGAAAAATATTTTTCTGATATCTAGAATGGATTAAAGGTCACTGGTAAAAAATAATGTTCAAAGCTCAGGTTTATTATTATTATTACACCATTAAGCCGTTTCCCTTTCAGGGTAGGCGTGAGACTCACTCGGCGGGGAGGGGAGTAGTGTGAGGAAGGGGCTATAAAATTTTTAGATTGATCTGGAATTCTCGTATTATTTATTTAAATAATACGGTCACTCCGCAACACTGCTCCGACCCAGGTTGCTGATCAATCTCTCTAGCAATCACCCTAAGTGAAGATCCTCACAAAGTCGTCATGTGAGGTTCCCCACTTGGGTCATTAGTATCCAAGGTCTTATTTCAGGCGTCGTTCCCTCTACTGAGACTCTTCTTGTTGACTATTTTCCGCCATACTTTTCTGTCCTGGCATGCTTCTCTAGCTTCTTTAACGTCCATGCATTTTTTTCATTCAGGTTCTCGTGTTTCTATGGCTTCTTATGTCCCTTCTAACTAGGATCTCATTCACACATTTACTTTACCTTGATATACCTGTTTCGTTAGTCGTCCATCCTTCATTCTCTCAACATGCCCGAACCATCTTAACCGATTTCTTTCCCATGTGTCAACTAGCGTGAAAGGTCAAATATCATATTTTAGAACGAATAGTTCAAAGGTTTGGAACCAAAGTAGAAGTTTCAAATATTAGATGTCAGAGACTAAATATGGGCGGTCAAATGTCATATATCATAGTTTAAAGGATAGTACAGAGAGATTACAAGCTACATGTGGGAAGTCACATGCCATGAGCCAAAGGTGAAAGGTTAGAGGTAAAAGATGAAATCTCATATCTCAGAGATCATACGTCAAAGGTCATGAGCCAACAGTGAAAGTCTATCGGTCAGAGATAACATGTAAAAGGTCAGGAATCATAGTTTAAGGAAAAAGATAAAAGTTCAGATGCCAAGATTGGAAGGCCAATGACAGAGTTCAGTAAAGAATTGGTAACTAGTTACATTTGTTCAGTCTTTTCTGATGCTAACCAATAAATTGATTCGGTTTATCAGTATTAAAATTGTGACAGATAGTTTTCAAAAGAAAACGGCAAGAGTCATAGTGAACTCGAGAAGGACTAGATTAATCAAAATGAAGCTTTGGAAAAAAATTTCTGTCCAAAATAAACAAAGAATATATAATGCTGCTACAGCCTAATTAACTTGAAAAAAGACAGAAAGTGACTAATGTTCTTTTGCAGGGGGCATATTTTTGGTTGAAAATTAGTCTTTAAACTGAAAATTTAACGATTCGATTTTTGGTTAAAAACTTACCTTTTTAGTTGAAAGTGGTCATTTTTCTCTCACTTTCTTTCGCAGGTTGTGTTGAGTTGTTTTTTTAGTATATTTTCTTATAGCTAAATGATTTTCTTCCTTTGTGTAATATTAGGGTGTACTCGATTGATGAAATCGGAGCACCCTAATATCCAGTTCGCTGTTTCGGTTGTTGATTCATATTTTATGGTGGAAAATTGATCTCTTGTCCCTGTAAGATGAGAGTATCTGTTTGCCATGCCCCGTGAAAATCAACTTCGGTAAAACATAAACTGTAGTCGAATAAGTTTAAGCCGAGAGACGTTTATACTTGAGCTTTGAATAAATATTTGGGTTGTGACTAGTAGAACTTTTCAGCAAAGATTAAGCGACCCTCGGTAATTCTCGCCCTAAATCACTAAACTCCAGCCAAGATTAACTGACCCTTACTACTCACTTGATAACTAAATCAGAGCAGAGAGTTGCGATAAACTGACCCTTTCGCGTGTCACCCCTATTGAAATTGCTGGTCTCATTTGGATGCGCGTCAACCTCCTAATGGCCGGATTCTTTTTCTAAATCAAATCAATCTTCGGATGCTCAAACACTGCCAAAGGCTCGCTCCCTATGGCAATCAATTATGAAGAAAACTTGTAGGGGACAGTCAGCAGTGACAAAGAGTCTCCACTTCATCTTACGTTTACAGGGTTGTTACAAAATCCTAATTTCGAAATTCCCTGACTTTTCTCTAAACTATTTTGAATTTTCTCCGGCCGTCCAAAATTTTTCTCTTAGGTATATAAACATTACACCTAGGCGTTTAATAATGTTAATGCAAATAATATTTTGGATTCTTAATTCATTTTGAACAACATTCATGCCCAAATTAAAAAAAATCGATTTTTCCACTCATAAACATCAATACTCAACCAAAAATGGAAAAATACAATTTTCAGTTTAAAAATTTAATTTTCAAACATAAAAGAGGAATTTTTAACACAAGAGTCAAATTTACCATCAAAACTATGTACTTCAACTTATAACTTGTTGATTCTAGCATCCTATGTTTGATATCATATCTAGTTACTGTGCCAGGATCTTAGTTTTAATAATACTACTATATAAATTTTTCTTCCCCAGAGTGTTACTTAGCCCTAGCAACTTTTGCAATAAATTACAATTAAAATAACGAAAAAAAAAAATCCATCTAAGATGTTGAATTTTCAAACGAATTTTCTACAACATAATTGAGCTTTTATCCGGAAAATACGAAATTTTAACAAAAAATTCGAATCTTTAACTCAAAAATATAAATTTTCACAAAAATTATTTTCAATAATATAAATGAATTTTCAACTCTAGAACATGAACATTCAAGCAAAAATGGAATAGTTACACTTTTAAAATAAAATTATTTTCAACTTTAAAAAACGCAGTATCTCATCGTACCGAAATTCGGGATAAGAAGTCAAATAGTTTTAAAAGTTTGACTAGTCATCCCGAATTTTCGGTACGTCTAGTCCATCCCTTCTTCTAATTCCACAATTTTTTTGAGACGACTAGACGCAAACTAAAAAAAATAATTTCGAAAAAAAAATAGTTCAATATTTAATTTTTCTTCTTTATTCATAATGTGTCCCCTAAAAGTTTACATGACGTCACAGAAAAAATGAAAGTTAAATTTTTTTGCATGTAAAATTTATCGCTGTTAAATTTACATACTATTGAGCGAAAGTTTACCCTACTATGGAATAACTGCTGTCTTCTGCTACGGCGTTCTAAGCAACAATTGGAAAACGGTAAAGTATTAGTGAATTCGAGCTACAAATCGGGACACCAGATTTAAAACAATGACGGAAAAAGAAAATTTAAATTTTGTGGCCGGTAAGAATTTCAATGGTTCAAAATTAAAAATATTTCGACGTAAGATTCACCGAGGTTAGGAGAATAATTCTGGTCTCATCTACTGCATCACGCTGAAGTAGAATCAGCATCAGAAAACACGCAAAAAATTTGTTCTTATTGATATTTCTCCTTCGAAATAGATTACACTCACTATTGTAGACGAATTAGAACTTATTTTATACTATTTAGAAAAAAGCGCAAAAACCAACTGTCAGGTGGGAATCCCCATTTCTTTCCAATTTAATGAAGTTCAACGACGATAGATAGCACTGCTACACCTCGAATAAAAGTGGAGCGATTATAAGGGGAAAGATTATCCAGGCAAGGTAAAAAAGTCTAAAATTATCTTCGATTCATTTACAGTTGATTTGGCAAGGTTAATTTTTGTTGTGGTGAATCATTCACCTGGAATCGATGTAAACTTTATAATTCATTTTTTCTATGTTCTATTCCTTACAATCTTCCCGCCTAAATATTTTTTATAAAATCAGTTGTTTGCAAATATTTACATAAAATCTTATACCTAGATTCTTATTTCTATTTCCTGTGATAGCGCAGTTTAGGACGTGTTATCGAACGAGCGAGCGAGTGATCTAAAGCGAGTGTGCAAGCGAGAGATAGTGAGAGCGCGAGCTAGAACGCAACCGAATCTTAGCCTGCTTATGCTATTACATACCTATTAGTTACAATCTTTACGATTTTAATCTAAGCGATTTGAGTTTTCTTCCCATCCTTCCCTAGAATCTTTACCACATTCTCTTACCATCATTCTTTATCTTCCATTCTTCTCTTACATCCTTACCATACATGCTTCCATGTATCCTCTCCCCACTCACATACTCTGAAGTTTCTGTTCTCTTCCTTTTGCCAATACATCGCCTCCCTTACCTCGTTTCTCAATATAAATCTTTCTATTCTGGTCCACCTTCTCTCTCCCCACCCATTGTCTGAATACTTCGATACTTCTTCCTTTTCTATGGTTTTATACCATTTATTATTTTGTCATTCTGCAATTATCCCCCATCTTTCTATTAATTGTCATTCTCTCTCCTTGTTCCAATTCTTTATAGTGTACTCCAGTCCCGTCTTATATATCTGCAGCATTAAAGAGCTCCCTCCTTTCTTCTCATTTCGTTAATTCTATCGCCTTTCTCTCCTTTCTTTTACTTGTATCAATTCTTTCACCATATATCCTGGCATCCTCTGGTCTACCCTAGTATCCACCTTATATATCCTTCTTGTAAAATCTCAAAATCTTTCCTTTCTTTCCATCCCCATATCTCTGCTCCATAACCTAATACCGGCCATAACAGCATATCAAAAAACAACATTCTCTTTCTCCAAATGTTTTTGAACCTTTTCTTTCATATTCTTCATATCTGTTCCATTAGCCGTGCTGTTTTTTATCCTTTCTCTCATATAAGATCTATGAGCTCCATTTGTTTGCAAGATATATCGAAACTATTTAAACTCTCTTACTTCTTCTAAGTTTATACTCGTCCATCTCCCCGTCGATTCTTTATTTTCCCTCCTTCTTTTCTAAACATCATTATCTTTGTCTTTCTTGCAATTAAATTAAACTTTATCCCATTTAAGTATTTCTCTAATCCCGTAATTAGGCCCGACATCTCTTCTTCATCCACTGCCATCAACACTATATTGTCTCCGTATGCGCCAGTGTATATATTTTTCCTTCCTTATCCCAACATTTTCTCCCTATTTCTTCTTCCAAGCCTGATATTAATATATTAAAACAGGGCCGCCGAGAGGGGGGCTGGGGGTCAACATCTCGGGGCCCGGGGCCCCGCAGGGGGCCCAGACCTTGCAATTTAGAATTTTTTATTTTTGAATTCCAGCAATTTAGATAGTAATTAAGCTTAATGAAATTTCTTCACATTCAGTTCTAAATTATTTTTAGAGAGAATAAAAGTTCATAGCATCGTTTTATAAATAGAAAATAATATCGGGTGAGAGTGAGTATCATTCTTAGCCTAATTGAGGGACATGTTTATAAATATACAAGCGATAGCCAATATATTATGAATTCTTTAGACCTGCGAGACCAGCGATTCAGCTTGATTCGGGGTTTAGTTTTCGGTTTGCATTCGTCGGGAGAAGTCGTTTTCAAAGTTATTTAGTGAATAAAAACTCTTTTTTGTATTTTTTTGCGTAAAATACGCGGTATTGTACAAAAAATGAGCTACAAACATGAGTCAGGTGCACAGAAGTGAAAGGAAAAAGAAGACCGAGAAAAGGGGGCAACGATAGGTCAACTTTCTTTGAATAGGTGTTTGACGGTTTCTAGTCGTGAAGCTGAAGCTTCATTAGAGCTTTCTTTAACATCAAGTCCTTCGGAACCTCATGGAACACTGCCCACCCTATTGCCGATAAAGTTGACAGCATCACTTTTCCAGAAACAGCTTCCGATGATGGTAATGCTAGGGATAATTTAACTGCACTTTCTTCACCTCACATTTCACGTTTATTATCCGCAATTATTGAACAATAGTTCGATGAAGTATCACTCAGTTTCAAAACCGAGCACGACACTGCCAGTGATAATTTATCTGCACCTTCTGCATATCAAATTTTGCCTTCATTACCCCCTTGTATTAAATCATATTTTGATTTTGGATCACTTACTTTAAACACTGACATTGATATACAAAAATCGCATAAAAGTTTGCCACAGTGTTTTCCAAAAGATTGTATAGGATGTGAACTGCCAATCTCTATTTTTAAGAAGAAACTAGGAAACGGTCAGATTGTGCTTCGAGATTGGTTAGTGTGGAGCAGAGCAAAGGAAGCCCTCTATTGTTTACCTTGCAAAATTTACAGCAAACTTCCGCAAGCTCAAAAGTCAGCGTTGGAATTATCTGAAGGCTATTCCGCTGCACGAAAGTGGAAGAAGCTACGCGACAACGTCCCTGAACATGAGAGTAGTGTCTCGCACAAAAATTATTATGTTTAATGGAAAATAGAACGGAGAAAATTACAAACGGAAACTTCGATGAGGAACTTGTTGTTTAAGAATATACAACACGAGCGAGAAGTGTGGAAATAAAACCTAAGAAGACTTCTACATGTAACCTTGTTTCTTGGTGAAAGAGGTTTGGCTTTCCGCGGAGACAGTGCCAAAATTGGAGACCCAACCAGCGGTAACTTCCTCGAAATCCTTGAACTTCTAGCAAAATATGACCCGCTTCTTAATGACCACCTACGAAAAGTCTGTCACTCTAAGGAAACTGGGAAAAGATTACAGGTGCATTACTTGTCGGCATATATTCAAAACAATTTTATGGTTGTCTGTGCAAACAATGTAATCAATTGTATTATTCAAGAAAGCGAAAAATCGAAGTATTTTCCACCTATTGTCGATGCAGCAGAAACATGAAAGGTTCCTACAGAGGAGTTCAGGAAAGAATACTGGCTGCCAACAGTCTACCTGCCTATTTTGCCTGTGCTTGTCACTCTCAACTTTAGTGGAGTACAAGCAGGTTAGAGTTGTCTTGCTGCCCTCACATTTTTTGGTGTCATAGCGACATTCTACACAATATTTAGTTCTAATCCACAGAGATGGGAAATACTAAAGGATAAAATAGACTGCTCTCTGTATTCAACTTCTAAAACTTGCTGTTCGGACAGGATTGACGCCGTGAAACCACTTGCTGCTCATCTTCCAGGAGTGGCAGAAGCACTGGATGAGTTGTCATTATTGAATCTGTCAGCAGAATGTCGTGGCGATGTCAATTAACTCAAAAAGTATGTACGGACATTAAATTGTTTACTTCTGGCATCGATTGGGTGAAAGTTTTAAAATCTATTGACATTGTAAATAAAGTGATTCAGGCGCGAAAGGAAAAAACATTGGATGAACTGAACCTCTTCAAGAGAAAACCAAGAGAGGTCGCAAGCGGAAGAGCATGGCAGACGAGGTCGACCACGAAGACTCTGAAGATGAAAATGTAGAAAATGAAGTAGAAGTAGAAAATGCTACATCAGATTCGAAATTCAAACGAGAGGTGTACTGTGTTATTCCAGACCACGTAATTCAGGATATAACTGAGTGTTTTGAAGCAATAAACGAACTTCATCAAAGTTTCTCTGTTCTTTGCGAGTTTTCCATCGTATCGGAAGAGGAAATTGAAAAACAAGCAACTGGCCTGGTGAACCAATACTTCATAGACCTGCAGTATGAGCTTGTGGATGAAGTAAAGATGTTGAAATCCATTTTTGTTGCAAATTTCTGCAAAGAAACTCTGCAATCTTTACAGTTACTCAATGCTCTTCAAAGAACCAATTTGACTTCTCTGTTTCCAAATTTCTGCATTGCCCTCCGTATCTCTTTGACAACCGCGCAACAGTGGCTAGTACTGAGAGATCATTTGCTGCTCTAAAACGGATAAAAAGCGTCCTGCGGCCTACAATGTGTCAGAACAGGCTGTACTAGGTGTACAGGGTGTACTAGTTGAGGAAGCTCTACTTGCTATTGTCTATCATTCCTATTCCTTTTCTAAACCCTGCCTGATTCAGTGGCTCTATCTTTTTTCTTCTACTTCTTTCTTCAATTTCTCCGAGAAAACAGTTACATATATACTTTATACAATGTTGGAATCAGCAACACACCCCTATAAACTTTAACCTCCTCTCCTTTGCATTTCTTCGCTATTTTTAATACTGCTCCTTCTTTCCATATCTCTGGCCACTCCTATCCTGTCCGTACTTTATTACACATAATCCATTTCCAGACTTCCTTTTGAATCTCATCTATAACAGGTGCCTTTCTATCTTTCATTTTTCCTAACACCTTTACTGCTTCTTCCCCTTTGTTATGTCCTTTTCCTCATCTCTTTCTTTACCATATTTTCCTCCTTTCCTAAATTTTCTCTCTAGTCCTCCTAGCAAATCCAGAAAATATTTTTTCTATTCTACCATTTTAATATTCTGGTTTTCTCTTTTTCTTTCTCTTCCTCTCTCTCTCTCTCTCTCTCTCTCTTCCTCTATCTCCCAAGCCACTTCTTCTATCCTAGCCTTCTTCGCCTCTTCCTCAAACCGTTTATTCTCTTCCTCTTTTTTTTGATAACGTAACTCTGTACACTCCTGCTTTTTTCTCCTATATTCTTCTCCATTACTTTTTCCTTTCACCTATTTTCTTAATTCCTTTCTGGCCTCCTTTTTTTTCTCTTTATTATCCTTATCCCATCCACTTATATTCTCCTCTTTACTAACTTCATGTTTTCTTGTGCACTCTAACCCTCTTTTTATTTCTCCTATCGTTTTTTCCATCTCCTCGTCCATATTTCCCTATCTCAATTTGATATTTCTGACCTTTTCTCTAAACTTTTTTTTCGCCTTGTGTTTACTAATCCACTTTTCCTGCTTTTTTTATCTTTGCACCTTTTATATCCACATTGCTATTACTTTTTCCTCCCTCTAATGTGACTATCAATGGAAAGTGATCCGAATCGATATATACTTCTACCTCTAGTTTCTTGACCTTCTCTCTTACCTCATCATCCAGTATCACATAAACAATTACCGTTTTCCTTTCTCCTCCTGAGCGTGTATATTCTCCTTCCTCATCTCCCTGTATATATATGCGTTTCAGACAAACTATCCCAACTCCTCTAAGCTCTTTAACAACTTACATCCATCCCTATTCAGTACCTTATTTTGGACTTTTTTTCTTTACCTTCTCCCATTCCCTACCTCCTCTATCTCCTGTTTTTGCATTGAAATCCCCAAATATTATAAGCCTAATCTCTTCTTTATTTTCTGCCATAATTTCTTTCATCTCCTCTGCTTACTGCTGCATATCACCATTCACGTAAACCTTCACTATACTGTGAAATGATACTGAAAGATAACGATTTTAAATCAAATAGTTAAATTTCCTACCAAAGAAATGAATTTCTGACCAAGAAGATCAATTTTTAACTTAAGATAAAATACTTAAGGTTTAGTAAGAAATTTAGTTTTTAACGGAATAGTGAAATTTTTAACTAAACAGATCAATTTTTAAATTTTAATAAATAAATTGCTATAAAGATTTAAATTATCACTTCAAAAAATAATGTTCAATCTAAAAACCAACTTTCAACCCAAAAAATGAATTTTCGACCTAAAAGATCATTTTTGTTAAGGATATTAATTATTCAATGAAGATGAATACATTAATTTGTAACCAGTAAGATGAATTAGTCGCCAACAAAATTAATATTCTACCAGAAACGTATTTTTAACGAAATACAGGAAAACTCAGGCAAATAGTTGAATTTTTAACAGAACAGTTAAACAAAAAAGGGTTATCAAATATAATGCTAAATACTGAAAAAAATTATTATTTTTAACAAAGTTGTTCCAATTCCAACTTTCAATTTTCAACCAAAAAAGATCCATTCTCAAAGAACAGTATAATGGTTGACATTGTAACCTAAAAATATTTTAATTTTTAAGCAAAAATCGTTGAATTCAACGAAAAAGACGAATTTTCTATAAAATAGTTAAATTTCTGACCAAAAAAGATTAATTTGCAACTACCTAAAAGAACAAGTTTTCGATATACATTAAAAACGATTTTTCAACTAATAGTTCAACTTTTTTACTAAAATCATAAATCTCTGACTCAAAAGAATAAATTTTTATCAAAATATTTAAATTCTTAACCCAAAAATGTATTTTTAATAAAAAAAATGAAAATTGCACTAATAAAAAGATAAATTTGCAAAGCTAAATATTCAGTAAAAAATAAATTTTCAACCAAAGGCTGTTCAAAAAATATACAGCGCCCTTAGGATGGGATAATTTAAGGACTTTTTAATCTAATAGTAATATTTTTAACCAACAAGATAAATTAGTTACCAAAAATATTAATATGCTAGAACAAAAAACGAATTTGAAATAGAATACAGGATTATTTAACAAAATAGTTAAATGTTGAAGCAAAAAAAATATTTTAAAATAAAATAATAAGTCATGAGCCCAATAAAAAAAATCTTCAATAAACTAGTTCCACTTTCAACTAATTAGTCGAATTTTCAACCAAAAAGGATGAGTTCTCAAAGAACAATGTAATTTAAAAATATTTTAGAAATATTTAAATCTCTATCTAAAGCAGCATAATTTTTAAACCAAAAAGTGGTAATTATGACCCTAAAGAATCTCTGATTTTTCTTGACCAGTTTTGAATTTTCTGACATTCCCTAATTTTCTGGATTTCTCTGACCTGCATCAACCTTAATTTATAGTATAATTTTTATTCAATTTAGCATAATTATCTTCTTAAGAAAGAATTATCTTTATATTTTAGTTAGATAAATGAAACTTAGAGAAGGGAATGCAAAGTGCTAAATTAAAGTGGGTCGATCGAAATCGGGAAGGGAGCAGGGTTGTAAATTTGAATTTCAATGAAATTCTCCTCCCCGATCCCCGCCTGTCTGTCACTAACAGGAGACTTCAGGTTGTTACGTATTTGAAGATCAATCAGCCCTGGCTGACATAAAGAGATTAATCATATCGTAAAAGAGAGGCGTCGAAGGTGAAAATTAAATTTTTAGATTCACCGGATTCTCTTTCTGTTTTTGCAATTTTTTTGTGTAGAATGTATTTCTTATAAATATCTTTATTGTATAAAATGTGTATAATTTGGATTTGCCTAATTTGAAAAACATTAAATAAAAGAGTTTTATACGAGGTCGATATTTACTACGCGTGGCAATTTATTCATTAAAAAAATCTTACCTTTTGCAGTAAATTGGTTAATACTGGTTTGCAAATTTGTACTAATAAATCTTACTACAATTTTAAGCTCAATTACAATTTCTCAAGTACATAGAAAACTAGTCAAACCACAAAAAGTGTTAATTTTTCTCTAGAGAAGTGAAATGCAAGGCATTTGGATCAACGAGTTGCAACGTTCTAACACTCTTTCATTATTTTTTATTGACATTTAATTACGCATATACCATCGTGTATGAATTAATTAGAATACTATGTTCATAAATGACTAATTATAAATGATTAATAATCCATAATAATGTATAGTTAGCATAGAAAATTAATTTGTATCAGGTACTGCCTAAGACGAAGCTAAGCGGGACGTTTTTAAGGATTTTATCAATATATGCTTCAAATATGTAGTTAACAAGATTATAAACAAATTTTTCTCTTTTAATAATTAGATTTTTCTTATCACATATACTAAACATTACTCAGCAATAATTCCTTCCTATGATTTGATTAATTTAATCATTAATAGCAATAAAAATAGCGGATGGTTATCCAAGTGTCCAAAAAAGTTTTAAAATTTGTTATTAACAGTTAATTATGTTAAAAGAACAAATTTTAAATCCTGAACAATAGTCAAATTATGAATTTGTTAATTACGTGAGTTCAAACAATTATGAAAGGTTATCGATTCATAACAAGCAGTCATGGCTACATAATTAGCTGCTAATTCCTAGAAATGAGAGGAGTTTTATTTATAAATATGTATGATGATTGTTTGTTTAAAACATTTAAAACGTTTGTTAAAACGATTGTTCATTAAAATAACAATTGTTTATTGTCATAGCAATATGCTTAAAATTTTCAGAGTTGGATACTTACAGTTGACTTCATCGAAAGAACCAAGTTGGTACGTTAAGCAATAGCCAAATAGTGCATTTTTTAATAAATATTCTTTTTAATTTTTTATTGGATGACCAAAAATGATGCTTAGATTTCATTAATAAGTAATCTATTATCGATTCCGTAAAATAACTTATTTTTTTATCATGATTACCTAATATGGATAATTTTTTATCAAATTAAAAATTATTCACAAAGTTTTATTAATTCAACTAAAAACTCAAACCTAATTAAACATCTCTTTCGGATAGTTGCTTTATGTTTCCTACATTTTTTTTATTAATCCAAGTATTTGTTAAAAGTGGGTGACTATATAAGAAAAAATTTATTTTTTCATTTATGTCATAAAATAAAAAAATAAAAATACATTTTTCAAAAATCAGTTGTAACAGTTCAATGCGGAAATTTATTATATTCGAAAGCATTTAAATGTAGAAATTACCTAAACAAATTTCTTGAAATTTATGAATAAAAACTTAAATTTTTAGTTGAAATATTTAAATTTTATACATTCAAAAATATTAAGTTAGAAATTATTAACTTTTTAAAAATCTTTGAATAATATCTTGAAATATCTAGAAAACTCTTCAAATTCAAGTTCCTTGAAAAGGTTAAACTAATCCACAAATATTTCGAAATATTTTTTATTTTAATATTTGAACATATTTTCATCTCAAACTTCATGAGGCTTCGCACAAAATCTATTAAAATAGTCCCTAGAACTTTTAAAACTTGTTTGAAGCCACTATCAATTTCTTTTATATCCATACAATTATTTTGAAGGATCCTAATTCAGAATTTAGAAAATGGAATATTCTCAAATTTTGAAAGTTCCATAGGTATCACATTGTCATTAATTTTCATTTCAGATTTATCCGAATCATAAAACTTTGAACTTAAAAGTGCAAAATTCAAAGTGGCGAATGCAAAATTTCTAACAGGTTTACAAAAAAAAATTGAGTTTTGTATACAAATTTGTTATCAGTTATTTTTCGAGTCTCTCATTGCAAATTTCGCATTAAAAATTGAAGTTAAAAAACGGATGCAAAATGGCTGACAGGTTTACAAGAAAATGATAGTATTTGCATACAAACTCGATGTCGAAGGGCTTTTAATCGATGATCACGAATTCCGTATTAAAAATATAAAATTGAAAATAGCGGATGCTACATGGCGAACACCACTTAAAATTCAAAATGGCGGCCCGAAACATCGGATAATTTTACAAAAAAGATCGTAGATACATCATACAATCCTAATATGAGTAGTTTTCTGATGCTTTTAAACAAAATATTTTGTTAAAACTTAAAAATTCAAAATAGTCTGCTCATTAAGACAAAAAGACGAATTTTTAAGTAGACAGTTCAATTTTCAGCCGAGAACATTTCAATCCCAAAAAGATGAATTTCTAAACTAAAAAGACAAAGTTTGAAAAAGGCATTTAAATTTTCGATCAGAAAAGATCACTTGTTAACAAAATAGTTGTATTTACACTAATATAATTATATTTTCAACGAAATAGTTCAACTTTTAACCACGTGGTTGAATCTTTGACAACAATAAAATTAGTTATCGAAATTACAACCAAATAAGATAACTTTTAAGCAAAAATTGTGAGTTTTAATCAAAATAGTTAAATTTTTAGCCAAAGAAATTAATTTTTAACCTACAAAGATCCATAAAAAACAATTTCATTTCCCAACCACAGTCAAACAGTGATGCTCACTCGAGCATCACAAAACAGAGAGACACAAGAAAGAGAAAAAACAGGAGATGAAATAGTTCCGCGACTCTGGATTTAATTGGAAGTTCAGTCCCAAAATTGACTTTAAATCCAGGTTTCACTGTAGTTGGACTTTCAATCCGCAAGAACGAATTTTCTGTCCAAAAATATTATATTTCAACAAAAAATAGTAAAGTTTATCCAAAAAGTTGAACTCCTAACAAAAAATGAAAGAGTTGATATTTCAACCAAACAAGATTCGGATTTTAAATAAAAAATTATTGGATTTAACCAAAAAGGCGGATTGGCTACAAAATAATTGAATCTTCAATCAAAACAGAATAATTTTTCACCAAATAGTTGCATTTTAAACCAAAAAAGAATTAATTTTGAGCAAAAGAGACAAATCTTAAAATCAGAAAGACGAACCTGCAACAAAATGAATACAATTTCGACCAAAATGTTAACCTTTCAACTAAAAACGATAAATTTTGAAACAGTTATGATATAGTTAATTTTTTAGTCAAAAAAATAATTTTCAACAAAAAAAACGGGCAGATTTTTCTTCGTATCTTGTCTCGTCTTCGCAAAGATTTAACTTCTTCACTTTATGTACAATTTCTTAAGACTAAACCGAAAACTACGCGTCCTCTCCAAAAGTAATTATTAACAAATTTATAGATCTTTTGATCTTTGAAAAGATCTTTCATCTTTTTCGTCCATACAATGATTTGCCAAATTCCAACTTAATCCGATATTTTTTTCAGAAGTTATTCGGTATACAGACAATTTTCAACGATATGGACCTTAAGAATATAATAATAAAATAATAAATATAATAATAAAATGACGAAATTTTACTTACAAACAAATAAAGACACTTTCAACCAAATTGTTGAATCGTCATCTACATGAGGTCCATTCTCGGCCAAAAATAGAATAATTAAATTTTAGTTAAAAAAATTAATTTTCAGTTAAAAAAATTAATTTGCAGGCAAAAAAATGAATGAACCATCAATATTTTAGCAGACTTTTTAATTAAAATAAATGAACATTTAATGAAAGGAAAGTTGAATTTTGTAATTGGGTTCTATTATTTCAGTTTTGGCTTAAGCGAAAGAAACGAGGAAAAGAGGAAGTTCCTTGAAAACGGAGAAAAAACAGGTATCCTTTAAAAATAAGGGCAACAATGGATATAGGAGTAGGAGTGTGAAGTCTGTATTTAGATTCTTGAACTGTAAAATAAAAACACAAACTTTCATTTTTTTAAGCAATTTAAAAAATTGGTTTTCATATTTATATTTTTCATGTGTAATGTCACAAACTTATCAAAAACCTGTTACACTGCCCCCTGCCCCTGGAAGCGTGACGCAGTTTTTGGACAAACCCCTTTATAGAAAAAATAAATTTAATAAAAATATAACTGAATTTTCAATTAAAATGAAGAATCTTTATCTGGAATGGGTAAACTTTTACTTAGAAAAATTAATTTTCCAGCAAAAATGTTAATTTCTAACAAAACAGTTAAATTTTGAATTCCTCTTTTTGTTTTTTGCACTGTTTTCTTATACCGTAAACATGCTTAAACTTCTAAGGCGATTCCAGATTAGGTTTTCTCAGCAAATCGAGTTGCATGCGATCGAGGTCGATTCGCTGTTTAGGAGTTCTCTTAAGGTAATTGCGAAAAGAGCGAACGTAGTGGAAAGTTTGGGGGGGCTTCCAGCATCTTGGTCGTAACGATCTGCTGAATTTTGAGCGAATCTTTACGCGAAAGAAGGACATGGATTCAATTTGGGTTAATTTTCCAGCGAATGAGAATGGGAATTTTAAATTAGAGATTCGAAATTGGAAACTGGAAATACGAGCACGTACACTAATGAAATCTGGATAAAAAACTGAAATGTGGTACATGTGCTTTTAGGAGATAATTCCAATTTCCGCCATTCCGATAACTACCAATTTTTACGGTCATAAGGTTTATGAATCGAATCGAGTATTTGTCTACTCTCCACGATTATCGAATTCAATCCCCATTTACGAATACGATCGTAAAACGGCTCCTCGAAACTTGAGAGATTAAAAAACTTTTATTTCGTTTTTCGTATACGTAGATTCAGTCGGTAATAAAATTGCAAAAGGAAAAAGTGTGGAAAAAAATAAGAGAGGAAAATAACATTCTATTCTCAAAAAATAAGTTTTTATTCACACATTTCTCTTACTGATATATTTACAGACATTTCAGATATTTAAACATTTTATGCACAAAAAAACGATTTTTTTCGGGTGTGAATTCCTTTTAATTACATTTCCCGACTTTTCAAGCACTGAATGGTTTGATTTCGTGCTAGATTTAGAGCCGCTCGAAAATTACGTCACACTTCCAGGGGGGAGGGTAACGCAGAATGTGACATCATACATGGAAAATCGGAATCTGAATGATAATTTTTAAACTACTTGAAAAAATTAAAATTAGTGGTTTTATTTTACATGTTGATTGTTTTTAATTTAAGAGTTCGCAATTAATTTTTTATTAAAAAGTTTAGCTAATTAACTTTTCAATGAAAATTGATTTTTTCAGTTGAACACTGAACTATTAAATTTCTTATTGAGAATTCATTTTTTAACTTTGAAGATTCAACTTGGTTAGTTGAAAGTTAAACTAATTTGTTAAAAAATCCGTTTACTGGTTAAATATTAAAGCATTTTGTTGAAAATTCGTTCGTTTTATTAAATTTTTTTTTTAAAGAAATCTCAACTTCTCAATTTTTTGTTGATAATTGACACTTTTTAATTGGAAATTCAACAACGTTATTAAAAGTTTATATATTTTGTTGTAAACTTGGCTTTTTTGTAGAAAACAAATCTTATTCATTGATAATTTTACGCCTTGGTTTAATGTTAAATTACTTTGTACAAATGCATTTTATTAGTTGGAGATCTATCTATTCTGGTACGAATTCAACCACTATTTTTTTTAAATTGGCTATTTTCTTTTGTGAAAATCCAAAAAATTTGGTTAAAAATTGATGTACTTTGTTTTAAATTAATCTTATTTAAGAGAAAATTAATCTTCTTAATTGAAAATTAAATTGCTTGTTTCAAAGTGGAATCATTTCGTTGTAATTTGATATTATTAGTTGAAAATTTATGTCCTTCGTTGAAAATTGAACTTTGTTGAAAGTTTTTCTTTTTAGTATGAAAATTCACCCTTTTGGTATGAAAATGCAACTTTTTCTATGAGGATTTAACTTATTTATTGCAAATTTGTTTTTTCAGTTGAATTTTGCTGTTTTTTATTTAAAATAAAAATATTTTCAGTTGTCAAAAATTATATTTTTCGTAGAGAATGAATTTTTTTTATAGAGAATTCTTTCTTTTGTGTAGAAAATTTAACGGTCTTCTACAAAATTCTTTTTTCTTTTTGTCATCAAGATTCAACCTTTTGGTTGAAACTTCAACTTATTTGTTGACGTGTAATCTTTCTTGTTTAAAAGTTCGACCATAGTGTTGAAAATTCATCTTTTTTAGTTGAAAATTGAACTATTATGTTGAAAATGCATCAATTTTGCTTAAAAGTTCAACTATATTTTAGTTGTAAATTCAACTTTCGAAAATTTAATTTATTTGATAAACATTATTTTTTGTTGTTTATCGAAAAATTTTTGGTTGAAAATTCAATTGTTTTTTAAAAAACTAGTATTTTTGACTTGCAGATTCGACTGTTTGTTTAAAAATTTAACTGTTAGTAATTGATTTTATTTTTTTTTTGTTTTTAGAATGCGAGGACCATTTTGTTGAAAATTCATCTTGCAAGTCAAAAATTCAACTTATGCAGTTAAAAACTTAACTATTTTACTGCAAATTTACTTATTTTGTTGAAAGTTATTGTTTGTAGCTGGAAAATCCATCTTTTTTAAATTGAAAGTTATGGTTTGGAAATTTAACTGTCAGCTAAATGTTCGTCTTTCTGGCAAGAAGATTCAACTATTTGGTTACAAAAGCAACCATGGTTGTGGGTGAAGTTAATTTTTCTTGTGCATGTACGCAACTGTTCGGTCTAAAATTAATTTTTGTGTCCTTAAAAACTCGGCTGTTGCGTTAAAAATGCATCTATTTTGGTTAAAAATTCAACTGTTTTGTTGAAAATGAAATAAATTTTGACATAAAATTTTATGCGTTTTATATTGATTTCAATATGGCACCTAAACATTAATTTTAATTAAAAGTAATTATTCCCCTATTTACGTGAAAAATCAACTTATTTTCCCTCCCGAGTAAGAATTCTTTGACTTGGTTTCGACTTTAATTGCCAAAAATCAAGACATGCTGAAGTTGAAAAGTTCAACTTACGCATGTCTTATTTTGTTAAACTGGGCCAGACTTGAATGTATGTCTTGGAGACAAGTTTTTATGCCTTGAGTAAAATTTTTATGAATCCCAAACAAGCGGTTTATAACTTCGAGTGTATACCTGCCCCAGCAAAAAGAGTCATTCTGGGCGTCATAAAAGCTAATATTTGTTAATGATTAAACAATTTTGTATATTCGTATACAATATACATATATGCATATATTATATATTCAATCAATTTATTAACGGGTTATACTGTTCCAGGGTTATACTCTTTCAGAACCACAGGTTCTGAATTTTTAATTAAAAATTACAAATGTTTCATTCGTAAATTTCACTCATTTCTGAATCGAAAAACACTCGTCTTGAGATAAGTGTGCGCTGACTTCGGGTTAAACATGCTGAAACCATAACAGTAAGACATTATCTTATGTCTCGTCTCAGTTTTGAGACACAGCCAGGCATCGACATTTTGGAGTTGAATCAAGTGGAACTCAAGTCGAAGCATTTTTACTCGAGCAATTATGAGAGATAGCATTTTAGGTTGTAAATGCTTTTAAACTATTATGTTTTGTCTTTTATTTTGGATATTTATCCAATTAAATCGAAGAAAACATGTTTTTTAAAAAAATGGAAGGGAGTGTTTGCATTTGTGACGTCGCCCTGGGAATTTAGGCTTTGTGTGGCGATCTATGCCGAAGAAGCGGAAGAGTGAAAAAGTTTTGAAAATAGCGTGACGTAGCTTTTGAACGGCGCCTTTGTAGATTTAAACTAGTTTAGAGACTCAGAAAAGACCGTATAGGATCGTAGAATCTTTCGAAGCAATATGGCTAGAGAGCACGTACTTGCAGATATATGAACGTGCTCGCAATCTTTACCAAGCAATGAGTGGATAGCGGTAACTTCTGTGGTATGAGCTTGTAATTTCGTCAAGTCGTACGTAAAAGGCAGACATCCTACTTAAACTAGCTTCGTACGTACAAATGCTTTTAATCAACATTGACACCAATCAACATTTCAGGGGCTAATCGCGTAATACACATGCACACCTCCAATCTGTTAATTAAATCCATTCAAAAAGATTGAAAAACATTTTTTAAATTCCCGACATGTCCTACATGGAAGTAGCTCAATTCAAAAATGGATTTGAAAATGAAAATTACTTCACAGTGAACCGCGGGACATCAAACCGTTGATTGATACATTCTTTATAACCATAGTATCATTAATAGCACGCTACGCGAGCGTATAGTTTCTCCATTTTATGGACAAGATCATTTTTATTACAATAATAAAATTCCGATTTACAACTTATTTTTTAGGTTTATTTGTTTGTATGTTATTAAGGTTATATACATATATAATTTTCCTAAGACTCTTGAGAAAATTCAAAAAGATCTTTGAAAATTTCAGATAAGCCAAATCAAAATTCGAAAAAATAAGTTAATCTTCAATTTAATGGTTGTATTTTCCAAACAAAAAAATGAATTCTCAACGAAAAGTGTAATGTTTCAATCAAGACGATTAATTTTTCAACAAAAAATGTAATAGTTAATATTTCAATTCAAAGACAAAGAAAATAAATTTTCAACAAAATGGTTACATTTTCAACCAAAAACATAAATTTGGAACTCAAATGATGAATCTTCAACCCAACAGAACGAATTTCTAACAAAGTAATTTGACTTTTAACCAAGTAATTGCATTTTCTACCAAGAAAAACGAATTCTTAACGGAAAATATAATATTTAATAATTAAATTAAAACATTTTACAAACAGCCAAATATACATTTTTTCAAATCTAAAAGATTTTAGTTCATCCAAAAAGACGAATTTTCAACAGAAAGGTTGGATCCACATACAAAAAAGATTTTCATTTTAAACCAAAGATTTGCAATTGTTATACAAAAAAATGTCTAACAGCCCGAGTAAAAATATTTCGTCTTGGCTAACTCTTCGTCCAAAACATATCCAAGGCACAGTCAAGACGTTTTTGTAAGTCTCACCTCTGGCCGTGAGCGAGACTTCATTTTTGGTCTTTAGGCCGAACTCAAGGACACCTACAACAAAAGGCCTCAATACCTCCGAGGGTCATCACTAATCCGCTTTAAATTTTACAGAATGTTTATATCATTTATCTCCAAGGTATTTATATTCTATGCATTAATAATTTGGTTTAACTGCAATAATTATGTTCTTAGAGTGGCACTTCTAAAAAATTTTATCAATTTTTTCCTATCGCCAAAAAAGTTGCTCCTATCGTCAGCAGTTCATTAGACACTTGTAGAAAATTGCAGTTTTAATCTTTTTGTAGAAAATTGCAGTTCTTGAGATTGGCAGGTTCCGAATTTTGAATGAGTAAATCATTTATTAGAAAATGACAAGCACTATCGGTCGTAAAATTTTAATCCTTAGCAGATTTCAACTGCTTAGCCCCAGCATAGCTACCTGATTCCTGGAAATCCCAGTCCCTGGAAAATATTGAAGCCCTTAGTTGGTAATATAACTTTCTTTAAAAAAAAAATGTTGTTTACTGCTCAAGATTTAACCTTGGACTTAAGATTTACAATAAAACATCTCGTCACAAGACAAGTTCATTCCGACTTGTCTTCAAACCCTATCGTAAACCTTAGTCACAAACTCAAGACGTACTTTCTTGACTACTAAATCTCGTCCCAGGCAGCCAGCGAGACATAGCCGTCTTTGAGACGAACTCAAGACGAAAAATTGTTACTCGGGAAAAGATAAATTTTCAATAAAATTGTTGAATTTCCAAAAAAAAAAAAGATTTTCCTCTCTAGAGTAAAAAAAGGCAAATTATAATTTGAAGGGTAAAATCATTTTTAACACGCACAAAAAAATTTTAATGGCTTTTTTAAAATCTTCTTTCTTTTTTTCCTTTAAAATTAAATAAATTCAATATAATTTACCCATTAGATATGTCGAAAAAGTATCCAGAACCTCTCTAAGACATCTTTTATTTTACAGGATTTTACCAAATTTTAGGAAAAATTTGAGTACTTTAAAAGATATTTCGGACTTTTAGATGTTTCGAAAAAATTTGAGAATATTTTTAAAATGTTCGAGAATCTTTTAAAGTTTTAAAATATTTTTATTCTCCTCAAAATTACAAAAATACTTAAATATGAAAACTGACTCGAATTCACAGGCCGACAAAATTTGACAAAGGTCCGGAACCAGAGACCAGACCTAGTATACCCGAAGGTTTTTGCTGCGTTGAATCCGAATCCGACCTCAGAAAAATTCCATCACCCTCAGTTTTCGAGATATTGTAACCTAAAAGTGAAAAAAACACCGTTTTTTGCTATATTTGAGGTTACATAGCATCTTGAATAAATTTTTTTTTCAAAAACGGGCGAAAGCATCACAAAGGAGCACCCTTGCCCTCTGAAATCCATTTTTCAGATTCAAGATAGCTTTTTTTTCATCGATATATCATTGATTGAAGTTAAGTATTTTCGCAGTTTCGTAACAACGTTAAAACACCCTATATAGCATATGTGAGGCTATAAGCCCAATTTATAAGTGATCGTATTCGATCGAAAAAATCTATATATAGGTTTTTGAGGTTGCTCATTAAGAATATGAAGTCAGATTTTGAAAATTCAATATGGCTGTCGTGTTGTCATCACGTATCATGCACTGGCACTCACTCGCACACTTCTCGTGGGAGAAAAGGAGATAGCAGATCACAGTGCGCATGTCAGAACGAATGTACGGAGATCGGTCTCCTTATTATTACTCCGTGGTTACGAAGAAGTTCTTTTTTGTTAGAGAAG
>JAAAKG020163603.1:0-28786 GCA_010014905.2 Druon quercuslanigerum
GTTTTATCATTAACAAAGATTAACTTTTATGACAGTCAGAATGGCCCTTTTTTAGGGCAGATATACAATCAAAGTTATAAGCCACTTATTTTGGAATTATGAATATGCGACTCAAGACATAAATATATGTCTTCGAGATATATAAACTTGTCTCCAAAACTGAGAAATGCTCAACTCGACCTTTTGACTTCAGCATGTCTTGATTGGGGGCAATTTAAGTCGAAACCAAGTCGAAGAATTTTTACTCGGGTTCACACTCTTTCCCCTATTATCATCTTTATCCTTTTTTTAAAAAATAATTCCTCTTTTTTGCCTGTTTTCAAGAAACCTCCCCTTTTTAAATTATTAGAACCCAAAAAAAATGCAACTATTTTTTGTTAAAAGTTCATTCTTTTTAATTAAAAAGTCTACTATTATTTTCAGGGTTAAGAAATTATTCCATTTTAGTTACAAATTCTACTATTGGTTAGAAAATGGAAATATTTTTTTGAAAATTCGTTGTTTATTATACTTGAAAGTTAATTTTCTTAACTGACAATTTAACAAGATTATTGAAGCATTAACAAAGATTAGCTATTTATGGCAGTCAGCATGACCCTTGTTTTAGGGCAGATGTACATTCGGAGTTATAAATCGCTCGTTTTTGAGTCATAAATATGCGGCTCAAGGCATAAATATATGTCTTCAAGACATAGAAACTGGTCGACAAGACATAAATTGATGCCTGGCTCCGTCTTAAAACTGATACATGTTCAAGTCGACCTTTTCGACTTAGAAAAATGTTAAGAATCAATTTTCAATTGCAAACAAGCACCAAAAAACAATAATAGTTAATAATTTAAATAATTTTTCTAAAAAATTCACTTATTTGGCACTTATATGCATTGGAAATTTGTTTTTTGTTTTCTGCGGAATTATTTCTTTTCATGTGAAGAGCAAGAATAGTACACATTAGAGTTCCATGAAACAACATTTGTCATTGTTATAAACAATTTTCATAAAAAAATTAAGTTATGATAATGTCACTGCCATTGGTATGATTGTCATAAAACTTTATTCCATGTAAATATTTATGCCTCTCTACAAGTTCTATTCTTTAGATAGAAAGAAATGATTCCATAGAAAAGACTAATTTTCTGTGCATAGACATGCCAGATAAATGATTTTCTCAGAAAAATTGTTTATAACAATGACAAATTTTGTTTCATGAAACCATAATATGTACCGTTCTTGTTCTTTACATGACAAGACATCATTCCGTAGAAAAGACAAATTTTCTATTTACATAAGTGTCGAAAAAGTGAATTTGTTTATAAAAATTGTTTATTAGAATGAAAATTATTATTTCATGGAACTCTTATCTATACCATCCTTGATCTTCACATGAAAATAAATGATTTCACAGAAAAAAAAATGTTCTATGCATATAAATGCCAAATAGGTGAATTTGTTTGTAAAAATTGTTTATTACAATGACGAATATTGTTTCATAATACTCTAATGAGTACCATTGTTGTTCTTTACATGAAAAGAAATGATTTCGCAGAAAAGACGAAATTTTTATGTGTATAAGGGTCCGAATTTTCAGCATTTAACAGTAATATGCATTAGTTTGTTTATAACAATTAACAAAATGCCGGATACATATTTACAAGTTACAGTTTTGTTAAAAAAAAGTGAATTTACTAGTTATATGCTTTTTTGAAAAAATATCAATGAATGGGGCTAAGTAAATATCGCAAATATAACCAATTGCAACTTTTAAATTGAATAAAAAATTATTAAGTAACAAATTCAAAAAACTTACACCCATAAGTTTAAGTTCGATTCTTCACGATTATTTAAAAAAAGCTCTGATCCGTTGAGAATTGAGGAGTCAGCTGATTTTTTACCCAAAAATGTGCTTTTTTCCACTGTGCGGCGGGTGCAAGAACCAGTCCAACGCTCGAGCATGCGTAAAAAGTATTGTCCGAGCGTCACAAAAAAAAAGTTCAAAATCGAAAAATCAATTTTTTGAAATGTAGAATTGTAGAGAACATATTATATTTTTTGTATTTTCGTACGATAATTATATAACACAAATGTTACTTGAAGTTTATAATACTTATTTTCTGTAGAAATTACAGACCGAATATTACAGAACAGTTTTTATTGACAACTTTGGAATAATTACGTTACTCTATTGTAAAAATGTCACATGAAGTTGTTACCTTATTAGTATAAAACAGTTATATCACCTACAAGTATAACATTATAAATGAAAGAATCTGGAAAACTGTTGTAACAAATGTTACAGAACTTTCCTAACACTGCGGGACAGGATAGTTTCATAACATAGATAGATTGAAACAAATCTGAAAGAATATCTGGAAAACATTATGTTTATATGAAAGTTACTTAAGAATGTTACACAATTCTAGTTTTTGCATTACTGTACAACTCAACTATGACAGCGCTCATCGTTTTTAAACAATTTTGTAACTTAGTTGTACCAATATTACCTACAATTTTCACCTTATAGATATAGAACAGTTCTGTCACCCGCACGTAACAAATATCAGAGAACAGTTTTATCACATAAATCTAACAACTACAACATAAAAAGTTTGTCACATAAGTGTAACAACTGCTACAGAACAAATCTTTTCCCCAAATATAATAAATCTTTTTTTAAATTTCTGTCACTTGAATTAAACTTCTGTTATAAAACACTCTTACCTACCTAATACAAAAAGTACGACTAAATAAATTAAAAAATATCTGAATAATACATTCCATTATTCTGTGCCCAGCTCTATAATAAATTAATCTGAACTATACACTACCGTTGGAAATTATGAGATCGATTGACGCAAGCTCTATTAAAAATCACTGCTGGCTTTGAAAATTATACGACATATAGTCTGAAATTTTATCTTTAATTTAAGCCAAAGAAACTAAAAAAATCTTCATCGGTTCCCGAGGTACGATTAAAACTGTTTAAGCGTATCTGAGTTGAGTTTGAGTCGACGATCCCGGTTCTCGGCCGGTATGCTGCTCCCCTCCTTCGTTGAGGCAGGACCGAATAGGCCACGCACAGAGGTGGTCCAGGGTGCTTTATTGGGGATCTCTTATACTTTGGATTCTGCTCAGCAGTAATTTTCATTTCAATTTATTGTAAATTTTTTAAATTATGCATTGTTTTTTTTATTTGTTAACATTTTTTATTAACTAGAATATTAATAAAAATGTAGATATATTTTTTACGAATGTAAACTATTTTTCAAACGAATGAAGCATCTAAATTCTAAATAAATTATTTACATGAAAAGCACTCAAAAATATTAAAAGTGAATGATAATGGAATTATTATTATATAATATTATAACTTCAATTTCTATTGAACGGTTTAGAATTTTCCTTTATGGTTTACTATATATATAATCGTTTTCTTGCACCTATCCATCGTAAATTTTCACGATTATTTGATACTCCAACTTTTTCGACAATTTCACCATAATAAAATCATTCTTCACATAAAGTACATATTTTTTCACATTCTACTTTAAATTTCTATAGTCGTTGTTAATATCAACCTGTATTAACTAAGAATGGAAGGAAAGGAACTAGAAGAGAAACGTCCATTGAAAGAGATCTGCTTTATTTTTCTCAGAAATTCAATTTTAATATTTTTTTATGGTTTTTTTCGTATAAATAATTTATTGAAAATTTAGATGCTTAATTCGTTTAAAAAATAGTTTACCCTCGTAACAATGTATCTACATTTTTATTAATATTCTAGTTGATAAAAATTTTAAGAAATAAAAAAAAAATGCATTATTTTTTTATTCTTTAAGATGGGGATAATTCTGGATTGAAACAATTGTAAATAATTTTTAAAAATAATGAATAATTTTAAAAACTTACAATAATTTTAAATAAAAATTACTGATGAGCAGAATCAAAAATATAAGAGAGCCCCAATCAAGCACCACCTCTGTGCGTGGCCTATTCGGTCCTGCCTCAACGAAGGAAGCGAGCAGCAGACCGGCCGAGAACTGTGATCGTCGACAAAAACTCAACTCAGATACGATTGAACATTTTTAATCGTATCTCGGGAACCGATGAAGATTTTTAAAGTTTTTTAGCTTAAATTAGGGATAAAATTACAGGCTCTATGGAGTATAGTTTTTAGATTTTTGTAACAATTTTCCAAGGCCATGCTAAAAGTTGAAGTCGAGGTACAAAATTTTAGAAAATCTAGAATTTTTCTTTAAGACTTATCACGTTCAGTATTCTCTTCAGCAGATCAAAAAAAATCTGTTTTACATTACTAGACGTGGAATTTCATAGGCTTTCCAACTGTTTTTTTTTAAATGCCCTATCATTTTTTTTTCAGTTATCGTGGTTCAAAGCCAGCAGTGATTTTTAATAGTGCTTGCGTCAATCGATCTCATAATTTCCGACGGTAGTGTACTATGAAGCTTGAAAAACGCAAAATAATCAATCATAAAATACAAAAGTTGAAAAATGTTCCTAAAGTCTCGCTAAAGTACTATAGGTATAAGTAAAATTAGTGCTGATGGGACTTTTGAAAGAGAACAGTATTGAAAACGTTCCATTTATTTTTTGTATTTTAAGCAGGACTTTTTCAGTACAAAAGTACCAGAAAAGTCCAACTTGAGCTTTTAGCACATTTCGACGTGTCCAAGTGACAAGGTGCCCTCTCGGTAGGACGAAATAAAAAGGTCCCATCTCGTGTGGCGAAACATGGAAACTTAAAAATCCCATACAAATAGTAATGGGAACACCAGGACTTATCTTAGCACAAAAGTACTATTTATTTTTTCTTGCATTTTAAGCTGGACTTTATTAGCCCAAAAGTACCAGAAACGTCCCATTCAATCTACTGTCGGAATGACTGGTACACTTACTGGTATATGTGCTTGCATACTTTTATCTAAAAATTATTTAGGGCTTACAAAAATTTCAAAAAAATATTTAGTTGAATTTTTTTGCACTTTTGTTCTAAAAATTTTGTTCTAAAAAGTCGATTTTGGCTATTTCTCAAAATGATGGTCCTAAGCCAGCAACACCCTGGTCGTGAGTCAGCACATTATTTTTTTTTGCTCAAATGCAAGAAAAAGGACAGGGAATGCAAGTTTTAGGAGGACATTGTCAAATTTAAACTTATTACAATAATGAAGAACAAGTAGAATATTATAAATGAGAAAACACAGAAAATAAAAGACCACCTACCAGAGTGAAGCAACATGCATTCAAAGCACAACAAAACTAAAAAAAGCAACAAGAGACGAGTGACATTGAATTGCATCACGACAAAATAAAATAACAAACAAATAACAGCAAAAGCAACAAAAAAGGTGCCGACTCAGGACCACCAGTTTGGTGCCCACTCAGGGCCACTACGAATGTTTACACTTTTTATGCTATAACGCACACGAAACAAATCCAAATGAAAAAATCAACATTATCAGGCGACAGCACACAGAACATAGAAAACAACGACGTACTCGATTAGTCTTTTCAAAATATTTATACACTGAAGGCTGTAGCCAGGGGAGGGGATATGGGGGGGTGCCTCCCACGAAATTCTTGCAGCATGTACATAATATACATATCCTCTCCTGCGTGCCTCTGCATACCCCCACCCTGAAATCTTTTCCTGATGTATACCCCCCCCCCACCCCCCGAAAAAAATTTTCTGTCCACGGCCTTGTGCAGACCTGTATGTGATTGTGGAATTCCGTTTGCACGAAAAATTCATACCCTGACGTACAACAAAATTGTTAAGCCGACACGCGCGCCATCTCTGAGAAACACGAGGGTGCCGATTTAACACACGGTGCCGACTTAGGACCACTCTCCCCTACTATTGTCACTATTTGGAATTTTTTAATTTTTTAAAGAATTTTAATACTCATATAAGTACAGATTTGTCTCATTCCTAGTACTTTAGCGGGACCTTATCCGGGATCTCAATGGGATCTCGATGGGACTTTACTCATTACTCGAGATTGATCTATATTTTTCTCGAAGATTTAAAAAATGAAAAACGAAAAATTGAAATCTTTTAAGGATCTATGCTCCTATGGAAAGGACTACGAAGGAAGGATACAGAGTTTTTTTTCTAAAGCTTTTCGATCTCGAACCATCGCATTTTGTTTATAATGATGTGCAGAGATTGTACAACATGATTGTGGATCTTTTTAACATCACTCACGGAACCTCTGCAGGACACATCATTTTGGTAGACACGAAAGGACTTTCATTTGGTTATGCTGCTCGTTTTACTCCTTTAGGAATACAAAAATATCTTTACTATTTGCAAGAAGCCCTTCCGGTGCGACTTAAGGGCATTCACTTTATGAATGCAGTTCCGGTGGTGGAAATAATTTTATCAATGGTGAGACCATTCCTGAAAAAGGAGCTACTGGAAATTGTAAGTTCACTCTTAAATATTCAAGTCGCCTTAAGTTCATGCAAACATTTTTTGGTGAAAATAAGTCTGATTTCATATGAAATCGCGATTAGCAGAATCTGCGTTAGAATAAATAATACATAAGTTTTGAAGGAAATAATGTAAAATCCCTTGAAATAATTTTAAATAATTTAAAATCCTACGTTAAATAAATAAATGAATCATTCGGTTTTAGGTTCTCTATCTTTTTCAATCAATTCTTTTAATATTTTAACATTATTTATTTCTATAATAATTTCCTGAAAGAATTAAAAGAAATTTATTATAGGAAATTCATTATAGACTTACATATACTTATTTCCTAATACTTTTTCGTAAAGTTGCACAAGGGATTGTACGATATTTCCTATGATAAGAGAGAGGGTGGAGGGGGGGGGGGAAGAGGAGAGAGAGAAAGTATACACTAGATTGCAACAGTACTTATTTGGCGATGCTCTTTTGATCGCCATCTACCTGCTTACCCTATACCCCCATTAGTTAACTTCCCCTCACACAGCTAAGGAGACATCAGTCTACTGCCGCAGAATCGGATCTTTCTAGCCTTCAACGAGACATAATGTATGAAAGACACAAATTTTTTAATGCTGAAATAATAATTCACAAATTTTCCATTTCGAAAAATTATGATAAATGTAGGAAAACTAGAATACACATAGGAAAACTCAGTTACTAATTAGTTAACCCGAGCAGGATATCGCTTCTTTGGAACCTTGTCAGGTTATCATGGGTCGTTTCAGACCCAAGGCGTGACTATAAGAAATGAAAAATCTATGTATGACCTAAGAAAAGGAAAATTTTTCAAAATACTCATAAGCTTGATAAAAATTTCTTTTAGGGTGAGAATAGGTAATTTCAGCGTACACGGTTTCCAAGTATTGAGACAAAAGAAAAAGGTCTTGGGTCTGAAAAGTCCCACGATAACTGGATCGCGTTAATTTTCAGTCACAATTACGGAATTTTCTAGAATACATTGTAAAAAATGCCACCATTTTCCCATAATTTTCCGGTGATATCGCTATTTCTTCACATTTTCGTGAAAAATATTTTCAAACTTTTTCATTGATTGATTTGAAACTCATCTATTCTTTACTACATAAGTTTCGGATTATTTGACTTTTTCGACTTCTTAAAGAAAAACCTTTTAAAAATCTTACATTTAAATTTCTAATGCTTCTTGGTTGGATATAATATTTCTAAGAGAGTTGTCGAGCCTGTATTTTAAAAGAGGCTTTCAAGGTTTTTGTAAATAAAAAAATTTGACGAAAAAGGTGGCCATTTTTTCTACTTGACGTTCCCGCTGTTCATCAATAACATGAAAATTGTTGAAAACGTCTACCTTTCATAGAGTAACATTAGTTAAATATATTCCAATGAATGAATTAATCAGGCGTTTTCGACAGATATTTTTGTTCTATATGATTTTTTTAATTAGGAACTTTATGCTAATTTGAGAAATTTTCATAATTTGCTGCTTATTCTTATAATTTATTTAAACAAATTTAATGAAGAAAAGCATTATACGGGCATTTGTCGGCAAAAAAAATCGTTCAATGTCAGTCCTTTCAGTTGGGAACTTCATGACAATTTTAGCAACATTCATAAACAGCTGATGAATTTCATGATGTTTTTAAGCAAATTCAATAAACAAATGCATTATCATGAAGCCGCAACCTTATTAAAAGAATGAAAGTAATGAGAAACTGAAACTGATAGGACTGAGATTGAAAAAAAAACTTTTTAGTGGAAAAATGCGCAGTTAATGTATATGCTTATTAAATTTCTTTAGATCCCCGAATAATGCATTTGTTTGTTAAATTCGTTAAAATATTATAAAATTTATCAACTAATCATGAATGTTGATGAATTTTCTATGAAGATCCCAATCGAAAGTTCGAAAAAATTTGTTTCCGTCGACAGATGCCCTAATAATGCATTTGCTTATTATTATTTTTTTTTAATCATAATCATAATTATAATCATAATCATAATCATTAATTGGTAAATAAAGTGATAGAAATTAAAATAAATCTTATCAGCTTTTATACATTTTTTTTAACAAATCGGTCGATATTTGTGAGCTGTACGTTATTTTGAACCAAAAAAGTCATTTTTTCTCACTATGCGTCGCGACGCGGAGCTAGCAGTCAGCCCGATGCCAATTTCTTAGCTGTGTGAGGAGAAGTTGGGTAGTGGGGATAAAGGAAGCAGGTAGACGGCGATCACATGGAAACTGCCCATTTATTGGTACCATCTTTTTCTATGCCAATTTTACTATTATACATTCCAAATGCTCAAATTGCGAAATAAAAAACCTAGACATTTTTTTGAATGATATAAAACAAAATTAAGAAATTCTTGGACTATTGTAATAATTTAAATAAAAATTGTAGTTACACGTCCATTCGAAACAGGAGACATTGGAAAACTTCGTTCCAATGGAAATTTTGCCAAATGAGGTTGGAGGAAATGCTGGACCAATAGATGAATTAAGAAAAAATTGTAACAAAGAATTGGAGAAACATCGAGCCTGGTTCATTGAAGAAGAAGCCACAAAAAGAGTAGATGAATCCCTTCGCCCTGGAAAAGGCAAAACTGCCACTGATCTTTTTGGAGCCGAAGGCAGTTTCAAAAAACTTGATATTGATTAAATCTAAAGTGTATATAACGGTTAAAAGCCTTTAAGTTTATGGTATTAGATAATTAGGTAATTAATAAGAAAAACATGTTCAAAATATGCTGAAGAAGAAACTATTGCTCAATTAATGTTATTACTTTTTAATATTAAAAAAATTATATGTTACTTTAAAGGGATTATAAATAAAATAACTTGAATGAATGACTGAAAACTCGTTTCCAAGAACTATTTCGTTCCTGAGTTACAAATTTCCTTATTTTTCAGTTATTGAGTACTCAAGGTCAATAAATCTTTTTAAACATCAGAGAGACTTGAATATAAAATTTTTGAATTTTCGTATACATATTTTATCGTTTTAATTTAAACCTCTCACATTAATTTTTTATTTGTTGAATTTTTTAATGTGACACTTTGTATTTAATTGTAGTTAATTTAAATCCAAGAAATTCTTCAATTTTAAAAGTTTCGAAGTTAATTGAAATTATATAATATTTAAAACCTCATGAGCCTAAATTTCAAATTTTATAAGTTGATAAAATCCCTATTTTTTGTATAACTTCAAACATTTTAAATATTAAATAGTAAAATACGTATAGTATAGTAAAATTACGTATTTCGAATGTGTCCATTCATGAATTTACACAGTTACAATTAGAAATTTCTTCACATTTTAAAGTGAAGATTGATACCGAACGAGGGGAAAACAACTCTGGAAATCCATTGGATCACGTGTAGTTTTTTTTTAATGCGGGTTAATCCACTTGAACTGTGGAGTAATCCACGTATGATCCGGTGTTACCGCATTATAATCCCAAGTAATTCAGTTTAATTAACCGGTAATCCAGAGTGATCCGAGGAATTCAGCGTAATTTAAATAGGTAATCCAATGAATTTTCCACTATTTTGTTGAAAATGTGTTTGCTTTGCTTTTTAAAAATTAATTTTCTTTTGACTGATAATTTTAACTACTCGCCTTTCGGTTAAAAATAATTGTTTTAACTGAAAATGTAACTGTTTTATTTTTGAGCTCATTTGTCTTGCATAGTTTAAAATTAACGCTTTTGTTGAAAATTTCTATTGTTGGTAAAAAATGAATCTATATTGGTAGAATATTCAACATTTTGGTTGAAGATTGCAACGACTTACCCAGCTTTGTGGATTGTAAAGCGGAGAATAGCGCACAAAGTGGCTTGGTCGGAAGTAAGGCAGAAAAATGTATTCTAATTAATTTTTCACCAATTTAATTCTCATGACTATAAACTAAAATTTAAATTATGATCTAAAAAGTCCCTAGCTCAGAGGGAGAATGATTTATGGGGACGAAAAAATATTATGACGCAGAATTTAAAGTATGAAAAGTATACCGGCGTCAGAGTTTTTTTTCCAGTCGCTGAACGAATCCTGGAAAGCTTCATCGGGGACCTCCTTCAATCGACTCAGCGTCGCTTCTTTGACGACTTCCAAAATCCCGAAATGGTGGCACTTGTGATCGTTCTTGATCCTCGGAAACAAGAAGAAGTCCGTTGGTGCTAAGTTGGGGCTGTAGGGCGGCCATTTATACTTAGGAGTCCTGAAAAAGCTCCAAAGCAGAGTGATGCGCATTAGGAAGGAGATCCCCAACACTTAGTGTCTCCACCATGAGAATGCGCCGTCGCACACCGCCTTCACTGTCAGGGAGTATTTAGCGAAACGTGGTGGTGTTACAGCGCTCTGACCCAACCGCCGTACAGCCCTGGACTTGGCACCACCGGACTACTTCTTGTTCCCGAAGATCAAGAAGGAACTCAACGGCCATCATTTCGGGACTTTGGAAGCCGCTAAAGAAACGACGATGAGGTGCTTGAAGGAGGTTCCTGTCAACACCTTCCAGTATTGCGTTCAGCGACTGGGAAAAACGCTGATGCCGGTGTTCCGACGCGGAAGGAACCTAATTTGAAGAATTTTAGCTGCTTGTACCTTTAACTGCAATAAATCTTTTTTCCTGACTTATTCAACTTTCTTTCAGGACAAACCCTGTGTTTAAAGAAAGAAAAATATGCTATAAAAAACCTTAATTAAATTAACAGGTTACGTTGCGTCGAATCTCAATGGCTTCATGTCGGAAAAGGACGCAAATCATTTCATCAAAAGTTTCTACGGTTCCCATTTCAAACTCGTGAAACAAATTTGAGAAAGACTCGAAAAACTCACAATTCTCAGAATTTCATACACAAAAGACTTAACAATCAAAAACAAGTGAAAATAAAAATCTGGAGGGAAGAAAAATCGTACTGACACATACATCGGTTTACAAAGATTCCACCATCCACTAAAAGTTCTCAGAAGCCACGCCTGGCAGAAAGATTGCTTGGAAGGTGGAAATTTTTCATCGAGGCGTCAAGTATTCTTCTTTTCATCCTTCGTTTCTATGGACAACTATGGCCTTCTCTCCGTTCCGCAAAATCTTTGGCCGTCCGGTGTTGTCCTCCTTAACCCGGGATTCGGTTGCTGCTCTGTGAGAGTTGACTGGGTATGCCTCTGGTAGTTGGTATGCCGGCCCGTGTGTATGGCAAGATAGCTACTTCCGTATGTTTTGATAGGTATCGGGCATAGTATAGTCCGGTACGTTACAACTTGATAATCTACAGTGATCTAGATGATTTTTGAGCCATCCAGGTATCAGTATAATGGACCCACGTAGATGAATAGTGCACCAGACAGTGCAGGTGTTTGTGGTCAGCTCGATAGCGGCATTAGCTGCGAAGTGTGAAAATTCCAAAAAGACAGTGAGTAATATTTGGATGAGACGCTAGTGTCGGCCGTTTCCTATTTCGCGTTTAGAATATTTTGATGTTATTTATAATTATGGCGAGGATTCGTTATAAAGGGTCAAGCCACAACTTTAGAACACCCCCTCCTAGACTGACCAGCGGGATCTCCACGACCAGCAAAAGTAAGTAATCTGACCTCCAGATTATATATGTATTAAGTTTGATCATCGCTTAGAGTGCAGTTTAGTTGATTGCGTTTATAAATGACTCTGAATTAGAGAGTTCATAGATCTTGATAAAAATAAGTTGGGAAATAAAAAATAAAGTGGACTTTGATTACAGCCTACTATCTACCAGACTATATATCAGAAAATTATTGACGAATTCTGCAATTTGTCTATTCGTAGTTCAGCAAATTCTTTACTGCAGACGCAGCTGGTCATTATCAAAGATTTGTAATCTCACATAACTATTGGATAATAGTCCTATCTAAATTGTTTTAAAATACAAAAAAAAGAAGTTTTGGATGTTTTTGAACGTAAAGTGTTCTCAAATAATTGCGCAACCAGGAAGCTAAGGCAAGGAAAGCTTACCACAAACTATAAACCCTAAAGACTACAAAAAAACTGCCTAAAAGTAACAAATGCGAATGAAGGTTACTTCAGGATGGTACCCGTCAAAGTCTGAATGATGGGATGGCCCGCATCGAGAACTTGTCTGTCATCGGTTGGCACTAAACATTCACTTAACCCACGCATCGGACCATAGCAATGGCAGCAGGTTTTAACTGATGGAGACATCAGTAGTTAGCAGAAGGGTTTATCTAGAACATTATTTGCCCCTAGAGCCCGAAACTGGACGCGGACTAGGTCTAGCAGGTGACATCTGAAGTTACGCGCATGTTAGAGTGGAGACTGTACGGCCAACGCTTGAAACGAGGCACGAGGCCACCCGAGCAAGGCTAGACTCTGAGCACCAATGCTCACAAACGTGAACTCGATCTCGAAGTTCACCTCTCGCGAGGTCGGTGCCTGCGACACCGACGCCTGAATGGGAACCAAATGCAACCCGAGCAGGTCCAATACCTAAGCGTCGACGCTCGAAAGTGTGGATGGCTTCTTGAAATACCTAAGCGGGCTTTCGTCACCATTGCCAAGCTCCCATCGTCCTTTTTCGATTCGCACCTTTGGCCCTTGGGCAGCGGATGATTCGGAAGGTACCCTACTTTCCTATGACTTTTGGGCTTCTGGCACGATGGAAATGTGTGACTTAATATTAATTCCGGGCCCTCCTGTGCTGTATCATCTTCGGGGCCTAGCCCTATTCCTTCTGAAAAACATTCCTCGACTGCAGGCTCGGGATCCGGACAGGTCGACAGGGGCGTTCTTGCGGTATCTCGGCATCTACTGGGAGGCGGTTCTTCATGTCTACCAGTTCCCTGTTTGCAGGAAGTCTAGGAGCCTGATCGATAGCGCAGGGTCTTCTTATCTGCAGGAGCCAGGACTGATCCTGGCACCTCCGAAGTTTCTGAACCATATCCAGGCGGTACTTGCGAACTTTCTTCCTCATCTTCAAACTGCGAAAAAAGGGCTTTCGTTAACTAGGTTCAGATGAATCTCCCAGCAATGTTTTAAAACCTGGATCTCATAAACTATCGGTGATAATACTTTTAGAACTCTGAACGCTAAACTATGTCGCCTAGGTAGAGAACTATGCAGCTAATGGAAAAATATCAGGTGTTCTCTCTTCATAACTTCTCAACGATTAACTTATTCTAGGCTCTCTACTAAAATTTAAGAGCGCTGGCAACACATGAGTGAACCTATGTACGGCGGTGTTATACGCAAAGCGGAAATTGAAAAAGTGATATCATGGTTTTTAGCAAACAGTTAACCCTCTTAACCGGATTAACTTGTCCATGATAAGGTGGAATAGTCGAGTGCCTAATCCCTAATTCCGATGAGCCTCGCGGCATAGGCTTTTCTCATAGGCTTGGCTTGGATCCATTTGGTTAACATGTCTTGGAAAACTAAAACATATTAGTAACCAGAGCGGCTAGGCGGGAACGGACCCATCGTATCTGCCACTATTACCGACCAAGGATACTCAATCACCTATTTACCCATTAGACTTAATGGACCCGCCTTGTCTACTTTCATCTTCTGACAATTTTTACATGCTCGGACGTATTTTGCAACGACGTTAAACATGCAGAGCCAGCAACGAAAGACTTTTGAAGGTTTTATCTAAGTCTAAGTGCCCAGAGGACGTAGTATCGTGGGCTTCACTCATAGCCTCATCACGAGCTGCTAGTGAAAAGATCAGCTTCAACGCCTCTAAATCAGGCAACAATGAATCAGTAATATGGTCTGGAGGTGACAGTACAGCCAATCTCCTAGTAGGATCCCTTAATTGGTAGAGCCATAGGAGACTACTGTGATCCGTTTTCACTACAAAGTGATACCATTCCAGTTACGGTCTAAACGTTTCTACAGTTCATACTACCGCTAAACATTCTTGTTCCGTTATAGTATAATTTTTCTCGGCGCCTTGCATGAATTGACTAGAAAAGCCGATTAGAAAAGGAAATTAAAGCGAATTTTAATTCATGGAAGACCTTTTACTTTTTTTGTTTCTTTACTTTTCCCACAAGTGGGAAACGTACTCCCTTATACCACTGTGATGTCATCAGTTGAGGAATGGACCACTTCGTCATCTGAAGACGAGCCTCCAAATTCGCATTTCCATCGCGGGTTTTGGACAAATCAATGTTTTTGGTTTTAAAATTCAACAGTTTTACTAAAAATTTATGTATTTTGTTAAAAATTCGTTTTTTTTTGTAGATCATTAATTTTCTTGATGGCTAATACATATCTTTGGTTGAAAATTGAACTATTTAGTTAAATTTACTCTTTTTGGTCGAAATTTCAACTACTTGCTTCAAAGTTGTATTAATTTTTTTAATTCATTTTGTTTTACTATATTCACCTCTTTGGTTGAAATGTAACTTTTTCTTGAAGATTAGTTTTTTTGGGATAAAAATTAATTTTTTAAACTGAAAATTTGAAGATTCAATTTTAGGATAATTATTTTTTTTAGTTTTAAGAGTGTTTTAGGCTATGTTATTTTACGATCGGGGAGGGGGGAGGGGTCAAAAAGTGGCTCAAATTTGTTTACGTAGTTAATGGACGGCCAAAAGGAATCTGAATATGTGAAAGGCGTAAGTTACCAATAGAGTGGATTCGCTCACAGCTTCTTGCAATATTTTCATATACCTTTACTTTCACTGAAAGAAAATATCTTTGGCATTACAAGTTGGTGAGTGCGAACGTGAAGATCGTATCTATTTTCTGAACAGGACATAAAATGTATCCTGCAATAGTAAGTGCTTCATTTATTATTTTAATAAAACCTTCATTTGTTCCTAATTCTCTTAATTTTTCTTTATTTAAAATTTAATTCACAAGTCTTTATCATCCTCCTGAACAACGTATTATTTGTATCTATTATTTTCTTAAATCCTTAGTTTCTTTTATTAATATTGGCTTTAAAAATAAAAATATTGAAACTTAAATGTAAAGAAAGATCAATTTTAAAAAGAAAAAGTCTGTAGAAGATTTTTTTTTTGATTTCATGAAAATCTGAAGATTTCTAAAGAAACGATTGAGATTAGGATTCTTTTTAAAGCTTCTATTAAAGTTCCTAAGAGACATTTTGTCCTATTATCAATATTTTATTCGAAAAGATATAAAATTAAAAGGTGATTTTTGTTGTAATTAATGTTTTCTGATTATTTCAACTTTTTTAAATTTAATGGGTCCACTCGATGCACGGTAATCTTTAGAAAGTTACGTGTATCACAGCGTCATTCAAATGCGAGAAAAATAGAATGCCAAGGACGTCATATTTAATTAAGCACGATACAAGGTTTTTATTCGCGTTTTTTTATTCCTGTAATTTCTACGTAAGAGAATAATATTCAATGCCTTATTCATTCATAAGCCTTAACGTCAAAATTCAAATTAAAAAATGACTTGCTTAAATATTTTAAGGTTCAAAATGATACTTTTTTGTAGAATGTCCATCTTTTTGTCTTAGAAATACAACTGTTTTTTTGAAAAATTTATATTTTGGTAAAAATTTTAATTATTAGGTTTAAAAATAACTATCTGGTTGGTGTAAAATTAATTTATTTTCGTAGAAATCTGTTCTGTTTAAGGATTCGACTATTTTGTGGAAAATTATTTTTTTTTCTGAATTTTACTGTTTTTGATCTAACATTAAAATATTTGTTTTCGGTTGAAATATAAACTGCTATATAATTCCTTGAGGATTAATTTTTTTTATTAAAAATTCGTTGACAATTGGACTTATTTGTCACACACCCGTTTTTTTCTAAAGATTCATAATTTTAGTCGGAAATGTAACTATTTAGTTGAAAATGTTATTATTTGGTTGAAATTCTAAACATTCGGTTGAGAGCACATATTTCTTGGTTAATATTTTCGCTGCTTTGCTAGAAATTCTTTTTTTTACCGAAAATTCGTTCTTTTGAATTGAAAGTTCAACTTTATTTTAAAAAATCTTTTTCTTGGCTTGAAAAGTAAACTATTAGGTTGATATTTATTTTTTTTTTTTATTTTTCCGGTAACTTAGAGTATTAATATGTTGCAGGCCTTTTCTGGTAATACCGGTAAACTGGAAAATACCTACACGATCTTAATATTTTAATCTTTTTTATTGAATATTTCGAACAATTCGTTGAAAATTTACCTTTAAAGGTTAAAAATCCAACTGTATATGGTTGAAAATCCAAAGATGTTGTTAAAAAGTCATCCTTCTTTGCAAATTCTACTGTTTTGTAGTAAATCTGTTTTTTATAGAAAACTCGTGCGACTTGGTTAAAAATTTATCTGTTTTCATAGAAAATTTTATGGTTCAAATATTCATCTTTCTTGTTTGCAAATTTATCTGTCATGAAAATTTGTTCTTTTTGGCATGAAGATTCAATTATTGGTTTAAAAATACAGCTAGTTTTGGTTAAAGTTTAATTTTTTGTTTTGAAAATTAAACCATTTAGTTAAAATTTCATCTTTGTAATTTTAAATTACAAGTATTTGTTGGAAAATTGAAGTATGAACCATTTTGTTTAAAATATATCCCTTTCGCTTGAAATTTTAACAGGTTACCTATTTTGGTTGATAAAAATTTTTTGTTGATGTTGGAAATCTAAACAAACAGTTGAAAATTCAAGAACGTTACTGAAAAAGTCATATTTTTTCGAAAAATCAACAAGTTTGTTGAAAATTTTCTTGTCCTTTTTCAGACAACTCGTTCTTCTCGTTTGAAAATTCATCTTTCTTATAGAAAAGTTCTTGATTGAAAATTCAACTGCTATTTAAAAAATTCTTTCTTTTTTGTTTGAAGATTCAACTATTACTTTAAAAATGCAACTTAAATGCGCTTAAAGTTAAATATTTTTCATATGAAACTTCGACTATTTAGTTGAAAATGCATCTTTGTAAGTTGAAAATTTAACTATTTATTTATAAATGCATCTGCATTTATTTTAACTTAAAAAATTGAGGGGGGTTGTTTATATTTGTGATATGAACCTGGTGGATGAGATTTGAAATTTTTTTCAAAATATCGTGACGTGCTTTTTGAACAGCCTTTAGCGTAACAAATAAAAAAATCTCTTTAAAAAAAAATACAATCAAATTTTCAAGTTTCGTGGCTGACGGTGGCCATAATTCCATAGCCTCAGAACTATTTTTTCTCATTCCTTCTACTCCCTTTGTTTTGTCACGCCTGAGTGAACCCCCTACATCTCCCGCAGCTCTTCTGACCCATCCCCGCGACGCGGCGCCAATTTTCAGATACACCAAATCCTGAATTATTAGCTCCATATGCGACTGTATATATTTCGTTATATAAATGCTGGGATTAAAAAATAATGAAATAATTGATTTGTAATTTTTTTTGAAAAATGATGATTTTTTAAATATTTTTGAAATTAGATTTTGCTCGTTTTGGCGAGTTCTTGTCTCGGAGATGTTTCACATATTTTATCATCACAATCTGAATATGTGGAAGCAACAACTCCACCACCAGCCCCAAGACCTTATAGTTTCGAATATACAGCAGGACGTTTTCCAGGACATGTCGATAGAGCTCAAAAAGAATATGGAGACGGTGCCGGAACTATATATGGTAATAACAATTTTTTAAATAAATAAATCAATCATTTTGAGTTTGAAAAACAATTTTTTTAAGGCCGTGTGATACATCCGTCGTACGAATTCTAATATACCGACATTTACTTACGTCCGTACAAATTGACATATGGAGTTTTCTAAATGGGGAATTAAATTAATTAAATAAAAGACACTAAAAAACGTCTGTGTACTCCTAAGTTTTAGAGTTACAGCCGCTTTTTGATTTTTTTTGACTTTTCAGAAACTAGAAACATACAAAAGTGCCTTTGTGTCCTTCATTTCATTTACGAAATGGCAAACTTGATATCTCAATTCGTGTAAACGTATGATCGTGCGAAGAAATATCGGTATGGTAGGAATAGTAATGACGTAAGTAATGCCATGCTTACCCGATTTCTACCTTCCCATGAAAACTGTTTTTTTTTTAATCTAAAAATTTATTTTCTATTCCTTACTTAGTGTCCTTTATTTAATGCCCCAAATTTTCAAAGCGATACTCATGATGTCAGTAAACTACTAAATTGCAAAATTCTAAATTCAAAATTAATTAATAATTTTTAAAAGGACAATATTTCGAATAAAATGAAAAGAAGTTGGCATTATATTATTAAGAATTAAAAGTGTTCAAAATAGAATAATTTGAAGTTTTAATCATTTTTAATTCGAAGCGATTAGAATTTGACAATTTCAAATTGAAAACTAAATTAAATGTTTCAAAGCCAAAAATATAATTTAATATTATAATTGAGAGAAAAACTTTTACTAAGATTAGAAAAACTCATCGTTCAAAATCGAAATTTTGTCGGTTATAAACCTTTATAATTGAATTATTGTGCTATTAAAACTTTTTAATTCTCAAATTCGTTAAAATGACAATTATTTTAAGTAAATTAAAATCATTTTAAAATCAACCATTTTGAAAGTGTAGTCTATACTTTCCAAAATGCACCTATTTCAATAATTTCACATTGAAATTAGAGACATTTTAAAAATGGTAAATATATAACCAATAACGTGTCACATCACCTATATCAAGTATTACTGAATGTGGAAGGGAGTTTTTTGTACTAAAAATGTGATTTCTATAAAAAAAAAGAAAATTACTGTCATTTTGAACGTTAAAATAAATGGAATTTAGGTATTGCGAATTTTTAAAGGTAAATTAGTCCATTAAGGTTGAAAATTGTATGCTTTCTAGTTATTGAAAATTAAAAAATTATTAAATTCATGCCTAAAAATTCAAAACTTAAACAACATCAAACTTCGTTTACAAATTGAAGAATAGTTTTTTGAAACTAAGTTCTTAAAAATTATTAATTTTCGAACTGTGTGTCATAATTGATAAATTTAATCAATATAATATTAAGTGCAAAATTAATAACTTGGTCGAAAATCAAGAGGAACGGCATATAAACTTCCTTGTGGATAAAAAGCATGTATCGTATATTATTATATATAATAATAATTCGAAGAAACATAATTATTTTTTCAGGATCTTATTCGTATTTGGATCCGAAATTCAAAGTTCGAACAGTGGAGTACAAAGCAGATAAAAATGGATTCCAACCCTCGTTGATAAATTATGAAGATGTTCTTGCACCTCCAAAAGATTCAGAAGCTGTAAGGCTTGCCAAGGAAAGACATTATGCTCTTTATGCAAGAATAGCGAATAATAATGCTCGAGGAGTTCAAGCCAACCCTCCATTGGTGAGAAACTTAATTCTTCCTTCAAAAAATGATGAAAAGAAGTTTTAAAGTAAAAAAGTTAATTAATATTCAAAGTTAATTTAATTAGAATGATTTATTTTCAAAATTATATATTAGAAATTCTAGATTTTGTTATCAACACTTAGCAACATTAGGTTCTGTTTTTTGATATGTTCATGTCTCTGCTATATAAATTATTAATGTGACAGACTATATAATACCTATATTACCGACAACAATTTTTCAGTTCACTGAATATTTTTTTTAAACTTAAGAACTTTTTTGTAAATAAAATATCGTACTGAAACACTGAAACCATTTTTTGACAGAAACTTGAAATTTTTCGAACCTAAGAACTTTTTTTATATTTAAAATATCTGCGAGATGTAAAAAAAAAACGTACATAAACATAATTTACTGTCGCTTCTTGTATTTCTCAAAGTTTGAGGCCGATATTTTACATATGAAAAAGTTCTTAGGTTCAAAAATTTGAAAGTACGAAGAAAATATATCCAAAATTATTTCTAGTTTTAAATTTGAAAATAATTTTTAACGAAATTCCTACTCAAATGAAGTACATACACGTAGTTTGTGGTCTGCTGATACATTTTCTAAAGTTTCAGACCGATATTTTATTTACAAAAAAGTGCTTAAGTGAGATAAGAAAATTCATTTAACTGAAAAATTGAGGTAAATTATATAAGTATTCGACTGTGTTAAATGCCCTTAATTTGAGGTTTCCTCGTTATCGGTATTATTGACATAAATAACCTTTTACTTCAAACAATAGGTAATTTTTTTTATTATATTATTCTTGAAAAAATGTTTATAACTTTTTGTTATCAAAGGTTCCACCTGATAACTAAGTCGCAGATTTTTAGCACGAACGAAAATCTATTTAACACTAGGGCGTACCAACAAATGGCAAAAATGTCGGTAACAGGAATGAAGTTCGTTTATCTTTGATTTTACATTATAAAAATCAGATATTTATCGACACTACTGCTAAACCCATTTAGTATATAACTGTCTGTGCGTAGTTTGAAGCAGAAAGTAGGTTATTGTTGACGGTGGGGTACTTTTATCGTCCTAGGAGAAAATACACACACACACACACACACATTCGTTAGAAGACTAGTTCCTTGCCTTGGTGCAGAATATACTATTGTCTGCATTTGAAAATGATTCTTACTGTCATAAGTCAAGTCTATATAATTATTTTGTTATTCTAGGATTCGGTGAGTGTAGCAAGGGCAAAAGATAGGCACCATCATCTCTATCAAAAAATTGCAGCAGAACATGCAGCAATTGCAAATCAAAGGGAAGCAGAAAGACTCGCTTATGAAGCAACTTCAGTGCCAAATGATGTGAACAAATCACATAATTATTAGCTTCATCAAAGTATTTTTATGTCGTTCTTCTGATTAATTTATGATCATTTTTCTATTTTTATATCACGATTTTTTTTTATTTTTAGTTTAAATAGTAGAAAATAAATTATTATAGACATCAACCTAAATACAATGAAACAAACGAAAATAAAAACTGAACATGTTCTTTTTATTTCCGTTTCTTAATAAATAATTTTTGTATCCGACAGGAAGAAACTCATAGTCCAGAGTTGTGCAAAGTAATGAAGTTTACTGATGTTGAATATTGATAATCACCTAGATTATTATGATGTTGCAAAATTTAATTGTAATAGCGCTATAATTTTAGTTTATAGTGAAGAAGATTAATCCAGATCTTTGTTTTTATCTAATAATAAGGACGTCCAACTGAAATATGATTTTTATTCAAGATAAAAAATGTCATTGGGACATGTGAGATATAAAAAAATTAAAACACAATTAACAAAGCCAGTGTTTGTTGTATATTTGTGAAAAATGCTTGCTACTGGATTCAGCTGGTTGACTTTCCTGTGCATCACTGTAAGTTTTTTACTTTTAAACAAATTTTGAAATTTTGAAAATAATTATTGTTCTTACTTTAATGAGGTAGTTGCACCAATTAAAGATAATATATTACGTAAATACTGCTTTAAATTCTGAAAATTGTAGTATATGTGAAAAAAAATTTTAGTCTATTTCTAAGAAGAAAAAGTATTGTCACATCCGGAAAAAACCTGCTCCAGTCATCTGTTCCACCCAATTACTAATGCCTCATTTTGCCGCGAATACATATATTCTGAGGATAAAAAGAAATATTTATACTCATTTGAAAACACTTTCCTCTAGTAAAGAAATTCATTTTTTAGTTATCTTTTAATTTGAAAAGGAAGAAAATATATATATATATGTGACAACAACTCATTATTGAATAATTATTTAATTTTAAATTTGTATATTAAAAAAGGTTTTAGTTGTCTCAGGAGAGAAAAACCCAAAATTGTCAGTTGAGAATCATCATCATCATCATGAAAATGGAGAGACTGGTTGTTGGCGAATTATTCTAGGACGCAGGCGAACAATTGAACCTCCTCGAACTTCCGCTCCCTCTGATTCACTAGAAAATAAACCAGGTATTGGAGATGATGATATAGCAGATTCTAAAGATGATGGAGAAGCTGTTACAGCAGATTCTAAAGAAGATGGAGAAGATCGTACAGCAGATTCCAAAGAAAATGGTATAACAGATTCTAAAAACGATGGAGAAGATGGTACAGCAGATTCTAAAGATTCTGTAGAAGATGGTACAGCACATTCTGAAGAAGATGGAGAAGATGGTACAGGAAATTATAAAGAAGATGCTACAGCAGATTCTAAAGAAGATAGACAAAATGGTACAACAGAATCCAAAGAATATGGAGAAAATGGTACAGTAGATTCTAAAGAAGATCAAAAAGATGGTGCAGCAGATTCCAAAGAAAATGATATAACAGATTCTAAAGATGATGGAGAAGATGGTGCAGCAGATTCTAAAGAAGATGGTATAGCAGATTCTAAAGATGCTTTAGAAGATGGTACAGCACATTCTGAAGAAGATGGAGAAGATGGTGCAGGAAATTCTAAAGAAGATGGCAGAGCAGATTTTAAAGAAGTTGGACAAAATGGTACGACAGATTCTAAGGAATATGGAGAAAATGGTACAGTAGATTCTAAAGCAGATGGCATTGCAAATTCTGAAGAATATGGAGAAGATGGTACAGGAAATTCTAAAGAAGATGGTAGAACAGATTATAAAGAAGTTGGACAAAATGGTACAACAGATTCTAAAGAATATGGAGAAAATGGTACAGTAGATTCTAAAGAAGATGGCATTGCAGATTCTAAAGATGATGGAGAAGATGGTACAGCAGGTTCTAAAGGAGATGGAGAAAATGGTACAGAAGATTTTAAAGAAGATGAAGAAGATGATACAGTAGATTCTAAAAAAGATGAAGAAGATGGTACAGCAGATTCTAAAGAAGATGAAGAAGGTACGAAATTATTTCTTCAATTTACAAATAAATATATACACTACCCTTCTACTTATCGCACTACCGCTTATCGCGACTTCCCCTACTCGCTTTGATCCCACTACCGACTTTTAAAAAAATGTTGACCCTCAATTCAACCTATTTAATAAATTAGCATACCAATATTAGGATTAGTATGTAAAATGAACGTAATAACCTCCTAATGTTTTCTGCTACATGTTTCCTCAACTCTCAAATTTTGTCATCACCTTTTTTGAACAGATTCGATTTTCTAAACCAATCAGATATGAGGATAAACCCAAGGGGAAAAAGATTTTTGCTGTAGTGGGGGAAGTCACATAACGCGAATCCCAGTCCCAGCCTCTCGCTTTGCAAAATAGTATAACATAACACCTGTTGTTTTTTTATAACAATATAGTGCATTTTTATAAACAATTTGATTTATTTTGAACTTGGAACATTTTTTCTCCGTTTTTTATACCTTAAAATTTTGGTTCAAAATTCTTAAATGTGCAGGAAAAATTTGAGAATGAAGAAATGAAAACTACAACTGTAACTTTTTAGTGTTAGGTCGGATGCCGCTACGTGCGCGACAGATTCTAAAAATTCGTAACACTTGGAGTTTTTATTTCTCCATTCTCAAATTTTTCCTGCATATTTGAGAATCTTGAACAAAAATTTTAAGGCAAAAACACGAAAAAAATGTTTCAAGTTCAAAATAAAGAAAATTTTGTGTAAAAATGCACTATATTGTTATGAAAAAAAACAAGAGAAGGTATATTATACTATTTTGCAAAGCTTATAGGTGAATTTGTATTTTGAGAACAAGAATTATTTTTTCTATTCAAAACTTCTTTTACTGTGAGGGATTGAAAACAAATGATTCTTCCCGATTACCAAATTTAAAAAAATCATATCTCGAGATTTTTGAGTATCACGTTAAAATAAAAAAAAATACATGTCGATTATTTTCAAACACAAAACGCGAAAAAAAATTTTTATTGTAAATCTCCCATCAGTATTTTTTTTTGTCATTTTGAATTCTTTATAATCAATTATTTTAACAAATTATACTGAAAGTCATTATTTTGAAAATCGGAATGTGGCCATCAATTCTGCGGCAAAAATTATGAAAAAAACCTATATAACATTTCTCAGACTGCAGTTGGTTAGTATAAATCGGTCATAGACAATTGCGTCATGGACAGTGAAAGTGACTATGTCTAGTCCCCAGCAAAATTTGAGTCAGATAGCATCAAACTAACAACTACATTCATAGCATAATGGAACAATGAAATATACGTATTTTTTCTTTGGTATTTTGAAATTTTTTATAAAAAATTAAGTTAACAAATTATATTGGAATTTATTATCTTGAAAAACCGAATACGCCAATCTATTCTGCGGGAAAAATGATCAAAAAAACCTATATAACATTTCTTAGTTGAAATAATTGAAAAATGAATTTTTATTGGTGAAGAACACTTTAAGCTTGGCATCCAAAAAATCGTATAATAATTATACATCATATAACAAGATATTGAATGACCTATCTTTACTATTTCGCCAAACTGAAGGTTTTGTGCCAACAAACGTTCAATTTTGTATGAAAAAATAGGCACAACGATTTTTTCTGTTCACAGCTTAAAATACGCAGTCAGAATTGGTTTATGTTTGAACTTCAGGTGGAGAGTGAGAAAAAATAAGCATTCTACAAGATGAACCAATAACATTTTGGAAACATATATGAGTACTCTACACGTGGTACAAAAAAAATAAATAAAAAAAAAATAACAATGAGGTTAAATTCAGAATCTAGTTTCAGAGACAAATTAATAAAGAAATGGTTTAAAAGCCTTTGCAAATTGTCGATCTATCATCTTTTATTTTTCTTATCTTTTACTTTATATGTATCTATGTTTTGTATTTACTCGTAAATAAATTATACTCAATTATTTATTCCCTCATTCGTCGAGGATATAACTTAGATGTAAAAAATGTTCACGGCACCGTTATGTTGAACGATTTTGAACTATCAGAAATGTAGAGGGTATTTGCCAGTTGCTATGGAGCCAGTTGCATTCAGGTTCCACTTCCGATTCATCCAGTTTGTGTTCTTCACTTGATAATTGAACATATGTATGCATATTGATAGATATTTTATTATCATTTAGACTCTTGTATTCCTTTTTTGCCTGAGGAGAATTCTCGTGTTATTGTTACCTTTTGTTCTCTGTAACTTCTGCAAAAGTAAGACTTGATTAAAGTTCGAGATCCTTTCTTATATTTTTTGAACAAAGTTTTCAGCTGAGGGATTTTGGTGAGACTTTTTCTTTTTTATAATATATAATAATAGAGTAATTTCTTCTGACTTCACCAAGAATTTCTCAGCAACAACTATTTATTTAGATCCTAAATTTAAATTAGATAAACATTTATTCTGTCTTGCCAAATCCAAAATAAAATATCGGATGCGTCGTAAAACCGCCCTATGCCTTTTCAGGCTGGTTTCCTGAAGTTCTCTTAAAATTAACAAAATTATATCAGCATCTTGCAAAAACTGTAAAAATAAACTGTAAACTGTAAACGGTAAACTGTAAAAATAGTAAACTTCAATTGAATTTTATTTACAATCATAATGATAATTCAAAATTTAAATTACCGCTTAATTTAACTTAATTAGAAAAATTTATATTGCTTTTTAAAGCTAGAAAATAATTTACTTTGTTTCGTTATTAGACATTTTTTAAAATTTATTATCTTATAAAAAAATATTTATTATTACAATTATGTCGAATATCACTAACTCCGCATATTATAAAAATAAGAGAATATTGATAAAGTTGTAAAATAAAAACGTTTATTTGTGAACAATGATTTTAAAAACAATTGTTATGAATTCAAGCTGTTTTCAAATTTTTTGATAATAACTTTAATAAATTGTTTTATCACTGTTATTGAAAATTCATGTTACCAATATTTTTCGTTAAAATACAGTTAAATTGCATATTTTTACTCATGATCTCGTTGAAATTATAAATTTTTCTTATTATGCAATATTTTTTAGCCAATTATTTTCAAAGTAAACAAAAAATATTGCGATCTTTAAAAACAATTCTAATGAATTTAAAATGTTTTAAAATTATTTGATAAGAAATTCAATAAATTGTTTCATTAATATTAATAGAAAAAGTCGAAGAATAATTCAGATAAAAATATGTACCCTTTCAATAACAGATCCATCCTTTCCAAGTACCGGATGCTTTGTAATAATATTCTCACAACCAAAATGTTTTGCACAAATTACATGCCTTTCATTCAAAATTAGCTCTCAAAATAGGTCTTTGCCAGATCTTTATTATTTTTTTGTCATTTGGTACGGTATAAAGTTGCCCTTTCTCGGAGATCAATTCGGGTAACCAGAACTACATAAAAAGAACACTTATAGCCCATTATTTCCATTCATCACAAACAAAAACCTTGATAAATTTACAGTAAGAAAGCTTGAAAACTTAATCCTTAATTACAAATAAAATGCAAAATTGTTCGTTTTCATAATAAAAAAACGCATAAAATTTCACATTTATGACACTTTTCTCATGCATTTGAATAATTTTCGGCTAGTAGTATAGCCGCGCCTCGGTCGTTGGCAAGATTTCCGTCACTTTTATTTCAGAGTATCATGGGGCTGATGTCGCTTTACGAAAAACACACATTAGAGCAGCGTGTATAAGTTTGTAGAAATTTAGAAATAAGTAATTTAATCATCAAATCTGCTACCCACCCGAGTTCGGCAAAACAATTTAAGGGACCTAATTCATTTGAATGCGTATAAGCCCGAATTAGTTTAACTGTCAGCCAATTCATTTTAATTTGGTAGAGTGAAAACCATTTTATTTATTCAGTTTAATAATTAATTTCTTAACGGGGCAACGAACGTGCAAAAAATCGAGGAGAAGTTTTTTTAATTTCGTTGCCCAGTGGGTTCTCTGAATTAATTGTTACACGACGAAATCGCTGGTTCGAGTCGCGACGCATTCACGTTTTATTAATTTTTTTTCGAATTGACCACGCATTTGCAAATGAATTCACATTAGTCCAAGCATGCATATTGTACATTTCGTTTTTCGAATTATTATGCATATCACCCCTATGTTTAGATCCACACAAAAATGAGTTTTTTTATTGTTGAAAATTTGTTGGAAAAAATAATGATATTAACAGCTTGCCTAAGCCCCATGAAGTTTAACACTTACTTCCCAAAAGAAAAAAAATGTTATGTAAATTTTATTGAGAATCGTCAATATGAGTTGAAACTCAAAATTTTTCTTAATTATCTGCTATAAAAGACAAATGAATAAATAATTTGAATATCACCTCTATAAGCCAGCTTTATTGGACAACAAAAACCCCCCAAGTGAAAAATATGTGTTTGCGAATTTTTGGCGCTAATTACGATTTAATTTGCGGTTTCTAAATACAAATGGTTTCTAATTCATAATATACAATTTCTACTAATGATGATATATTTGAATAAATTGTTTAAATAATTTGTAACTTTTTTAGCAATTTTCTCTTAGAATAGAGTTAAAATATGACGGTTTACTACGAATTTTTTCAAATACTATTTTCAACTTTTCAGTTCGAGCAAGGCAAAAGTGAATTAAATTTAACAGAAAAAATTTTTTAAACTATTATATATTATTTATAATAATATTCTCTTAGAAAAATGCTTGAAGCTTGCAAGTTTTTCTAAAATTTTCCACTTTTAGTCAACTTTTCAATCAGAGTTATCTTTTTGCTTTGTGAAAAAGCTCTAAATAAGTTTTCTTAAACATTTAAATTTGTTGAAACATTAAAGGGTACGCTTAAAAAACAAATTAGCAAGTAAGCATATTTTAATTTTTTGAAACATGGCAAAGCAGAATGTAAACCAATTGGTACCTAAAGATATTAAAATTTGACCGTTTTTTTTACTTTTTGTTAGGTAAACTATGTACGTGAACAAATACGTGTTACTGATATAATTTTTAAATTACTTACACAAATAATTTTTTTATTATCATTGAATAAAGAAGTCATAACACCTATACAGTGCCTTGCCACATTATTAGGCCAAAGCTAAAAAATTACAAATTTCACATTATTTTCGTCATTTATTGTCAGCAATTTGAGCGTTCTTGTGTTTTTAAACTCCTAGTTCGCCAGATTTGCCAGATACGCTAGACAAATTAGCAAGTTTTAGGTCGAAAAAAGTCAACGTTCTCGACTGACCGGGAAAATCTCAAGATATAAATCTCATCTAGAAGGTTTGCAACTTCATGAAACAAATGTCAGGCTCTTTCTTGGATGCTCGGCAGTTGCACAGAAAAAACTGGGCGTTCACTCATGTTGCGGCTCAAATGAAAGTTGGTATCCTCAGGAACTTGAGCTCATATAGATACCTGTCGAGACTCAAATGGGTTCGTTTGAAGCGCAGTTGAAAAGAACAGCGTGAAGGTAAATTCACAAAACAACCGCTTGCAAAGTCGGGTTGATATGGGCGGGATTTTTGAATTCGTTATTCTAAAAATACCC
>JAAAKG020163614.1:0-28784 GCA_010014905.2 Druon quercuslanigerum
CCCCCCCCCATTTCAATCGCTGATAACTCGGTTATCAATGTGGCGCAAAATTTTTAGTTTATGGCGCATATCAGCGCATTTGGAGTTCTTCAAGGTCATGCAATCAAAACTTTGTGTTTCTAAATGGGGGGGCTGGCGTGTCTCTAGCCCCCCCGCGTAACACTTGATATAACTCTTAGGGTTTTGTGGCGCAAAATTTTTTATTGGTGGCGCATATGAGCGCATTTGCGGCGAAATTCAGTAGGCTAAATAAACCCCTAAAATTATGAGTGGGGGGGGGGCTGGTGTAACTGACCTCTGGAGGAGGTAGTCGATAAGGAAGTATCATGACCAGTTTCGGACAATACGATTTGAAGGGGATGAGGTGGCAGAGATATTGGAGAATTTGAAATAGAAAGGGAAAGGGTGTGTGAAAAAAAGATATTTCTAAAGAAGAAGTAGGAATCACGAGGACGTGGTGTGATACAGGATGCAAAAAAAGAAAAGGAGGTTAAATTGTAAGTACAAGTTGAAAAAAGGAATTACAAAAAGAGAGGAGTACGTAGAAATGAGTTGGCAAGTGTTAAGACAGATAAGGACTTGTGGTAGATATTAAATAGATTTAGGAAGCGTAAAGTGGATATCGGAGAGAAAATAGGTACTTTTTTAAAAAAGAACGTTCCAGATATAATTATATTATAATTCTTTCGATCGTTCAGAGGCCATGCTTTTGTAGATTGAGGGGAGTAGATTCGGATATGTTGGAGGGGCTGCTGCCTAATACGTTAGAAAAATGTTAATTTAAAATAGTACAATCGAGAATCTTTACTAACCGATAGTATAATTTGTCTGTAAAAAATAATACTTTTAGTAAATTATAATATTGAATATATAAGATTAGATTTTGTTCGTTTCTATAGTAATATTTTGGCGTTGAGATTACGTGCTTTTATTAGCAAGATGTGGTAGATCATCCAAATTAAAATATGTTGCATGAATAAATACGCATTACGAATACTATAGACGTGTCAGATTACGTTACCAGCAATGCTTGCTAATCAAGATTTTTAACTTGATAGTCTTTCTTCATTTTATAAAAATACAATTGAAAAAATCATTGTCAAAATATTATTTTAACTCTTTGAGGGGCAGTAAGAACTATTTTTCCTACCTTTTTGTTTGAAGTTTTTTGTGGATTACTGATACATTTTACAGTTAATTATTCGATATCATAATTTGTTTATAACAAATAATATTACTTATCAATACTTTTTATCTTACACACACCACTGTGCATTAAATCTAAGAGATGATAAGATCAGGAATTGGTTTACCAACATATAGAAAATCGTGAATTCTCTTTTGTTAAAGCTAATCTGGCTTTAACGAAGATATTGTCATCACGTATCTCGTGCTTCGCACTCGATTTTGTCCAGGATGTTTACTTTTCTACATTATGTGGAACATCTTTATACCAATTTTATTTCTGTATGTACCTACGTCTGGGATTTCCCATTTAGATATTGCAAGATAAAGTACAAATTGTTATACTAGTACCATCGTTTAAAGTCTCAAATAAGTTTTTTCCCTTAGTTTATAATATTTTGTTCTTAGTATGGCTTTAGTATGGACTGTTGCCGAATCTCATTGCGGAACCACGGGAGATTAGAAAATGCATTGAGAAATGTTTTAGGTGAGTTTTATGACGAAAAGTTTCAATTATATAGCTGCACATTAATCTGACTTTAGGTTCGGGTTCCAGTTGAACCCTTTAATTTCTTAAGAACTAGGTTCCGGACCCGGAACTTTTAAATTCTTAAGGATTCGGTTCCGAGCCCGAAACCTTTAAATTCTTATGGACTCGGGTACGGACCAGTCCCTTGAAGAACCCTTTACTATGGGTAATAGTACTCTATGGCGCAGATTTAAGTGCATTTAAATCCTACTGCGTATCTGAATGTAACCCCTTACCTTACATTGTACTCAAAAGTGCATCTGTAAGTGCCCTGCAACTGCACTGTGCAGCTGCAAGTGACGTAAAACTTTAACGCACACAAATATGTGTTATTCTACTCTAATGTGCAGCTGCAAATCTCCCTTAACTAGAATGCGCAGAATGATGCGAAGTGTCGTTTTTTGCACATCCTCAGTTCCCTTTGAAATCTCTCTCGCAATCTTAAATTAACTCAATAATTTCAATACCTCAAACTAAACTATCTCTTAAATCCCTTTTCTAAAGTTCCCAAAAATAATTCAAGCAACCTTTTTGATTGGACTCGACATTGAAGGATTATTCAGGGTCCGTTCCGAATTTGGACCCATAGGAATTAAAAGAGTCCGGGTTTGGACCCAGACCCTAAAGAAATTAAACGATCCGGAAACGGGCCCTTCAGACATGAAAAGCTGTAGAAAATGCATTGGTAACTCTTAAAATAGCCTACAATAATTCAAGGTCTTTAAAATTCCTATCAAATATTTTAAATGCTCAAAATAGTTCTAGAAATTTTTGTAAGTTTTCTAAATTTTTTCAAATCTTTTGAAATCTTTTGAGATCCCTTACAAATGTTTTAAGCTCTGAAAAACACCTGAGAATCTTTTACAATACCCTCCAAATATTTCAAATCCTTAGAAATCCCATTGAATTAATCCTCCCAGGAAACTATTAAAACTAAAAAAATGCACAAAGTTAAGTAGAAATAGGTAAATTTAAATAAACTTTGAAAATGCAAAGGGATTCCAAAGAATTAAATGAATTCAAGATAAATTAATAAGAATTCAGGATGAGTTCTCAAAAAGTTATTTCAAATCTTAAAACCCAACGAAATACCTCACTTCTCTTAAATGAATACTGTAAAATCCAGCAAATTTACAGATATGCATAACTTTTGGAAGTGAAATAAGTGGAAAAACATTTTATAACTTACCAATAAAATAATCAACGATGTATGCTATATAGAGTTTATGTTTTTTTCGAACCGGGTACTCAACAATTTTACGTTTTATGTTGCTTTATTTTATTTTTCGATTTTTGACTTTTAGTTTTGGCCATTTCGCTATTTTTTTCTACTTAAAATAGAGACACTATTAAAATTTTTTTTAGCTTTTCTGGTACATAATATTTTTTTACTCTGACTCACAATAAAATAACCTAGTTTCTACTACGCAGTTTTTTATAAGTACTAAAATGAAGACTTTTGCTAAGTTTTATAATAGTACAATAAGTAGTTTTAATAATATAATATATGGACCAAGTGCCCTGTCTGTAGAGAACTATCCATATCCAGTGTGACAAGGGAAAGTTTTATCCTCATAGATTAGCATATTAATTATTTATTATTTAAGCTTGGATACCCTGCTGCTTCGCACGATACTGCAAGGGCATATTTGGAGCAGATTTAAGAATTTAGGATTACTTGCCAATGCGGACAACTCTCGTTACAGAGGGGACGAGAGCTTCCTCATTTAGCGGGAAATGTACATTTTTCCCTACATGGCTCCTTATCCCTGCTTTCTCATCCTTTCCTTGAAATAACATTCTTTTTATTTTATTCAGCCTAATTTTAACACTAATGCTTATTTATTCAGGAATATAATAAACAGCCAAGAGAAAATCATCTTTAGATTACATTTAACCAGGGCAGTCACTTAATTTTCGATTTTCCCTCACGTATGATTTGCTCCCTCGGATAAATCTACAATGCACCTCTCAGATATTTTCTTCTATTATTTGAATTATGCCAGTGATAAGTATTTTTGAAAATATTTTTCTTATATTATACTTTTTTAACTAGAAATTCGGTATATCTTCTCACCTCCTTAAAAGAGATTTCACAATGAGGATCAATTTAATAAAATCTTTAATCAGACTCTCTAACACCAGCGAGTAAGAAGAGTTTGTAAACAAAGAAATAACCATGACGTCTGAAGACATGAGGCTATGATATCTTTCAAATACTTCCTTGTTTTATTTTAGGTCAAGCCTACTGTTATTATGTGTTTTAGGAGTTTTTATACCACTTCATTTTTTCGTGGACCCTACTGTTGTTTTAATCTGAGACGTGAGCAACGAGTAAGCACCACCATCTGAGACAGTGGAACTCCTTTCCAATTCAAAATAAGTGTAGGGAGAGAGACGAGGGAGTCCAGAGAAAAGGGCAGAAGAAAAAAAAAGTATCAGGGTAAGAGAGGGAGGGCGGCGAGGGACGTGGATAGAGTATAGGGAATTGGATAGAATAGAGCCAAAGCTGTTATGGGGGTAAACGTATGGGTTCCAGGAGGCAGTCAAAGTGAAGAAGAAAGAAAGGGCTAGTGGGGGAATTATAACAATGGTTCGGGACGGACTAGAGAAATAAGTTCATGTAGAGGTGAGGTGGTGGGCGTGCAAAATAGGACAATAATGAAAGAAAGGGTAACGTCGAGTGTGAAAATAAGACAAGAAATTTTTGGAAGAGAGGAGAAGTAAGTCAATGAGCTTGTTTTGGGGGAAGAAGCAAAACCGTAGAGGAAGTCGGATGACAGAGGCTGAAAAAAGGTATTTTAGTGTATAGTATATTTAAATGTTGTTCACACGAGGGTTTTATTTCTTACTACAAAATTCCTGCTGATCAAGCGATTAATACCTACTTTAGTTTCATTGAGTTCTTGTCCGTTTAATCTGGTAATAATTCCGCTTTCTAAGTTAATTTTTAAACACCTCATACCACTATTAATACTTTTGTAGATTCCAACAAGAGTGTTATAAGTCTGCAATATTGCATAGATGTCCCCTTCGGATGATGATAATACAATTTGTTCTTGGATTGGCACAGGCTCAAACGAAGTATATCCTCTTTTTATTTTAAGTAGTGTATCAGCAGGAAAAGTGTATCTTCGAAGTTGAAATGCCCGGTGTGGATTCGCATTGGGTATAAGCCGAATAAAGCTTAGTTGTTCAATTCCGCAGCCACATCCGTCAGGAGAAGGAAGCATTGGAATATGAACTATGGCCACGGAGGAAGAAGGATTGGCAAGGGGCAAACTGGATAGGACACGAGGAGAAGGCTCAGAAGGAGCTAGAGACTTATCAGGTGAATTATGTCTTTCAGAAGTAGAAGATGAACGTTCGCCACGACGAGGAGCCGGAATAGGTTCACCATTAGGTAAACAGTCAAACTGTGAACCTAGCTCTGCAAAAAGTACGAAAGGATTTATATTTTTAAAGTACCATGGTACCGTCGGGTTAAAGATCACCCCAACTTTTTATAACCGTGAGGTAAAAATCGCATTTATAAATTTCGAAACAGATCGAAATAAACAGTATTAGTTAAGTTGTCAAACATTTAATTATAAAGCATCCAAAATGCAGATCGATTGGTTTGTATTAATAGCAATGAAGGGCATAAATTACAATTAACTCGACCCGTAGCAATCCGTTATTCCCTCTCTTGTCTACAAGGTTGACTGAGTCCACTCGCTAAAGTCATTGTGCAATCTGGACGCTGAATTGAACCTGTAAGTTCTAGTCAGGACACTTCAGAATAAAAGAACCAAAACATTCTGACTAGGAGTCGCTAAATAAGATAATTTCATTCACCGCCAAAAAAAAAACAATAGCACTTATCATTCAAACATAAAAAAACAGGTTAATATAAACTTTTAAGAGTTTATATGACCTGCAATGGCTGTCCTCAACATATAACTGTGCTTGCGTGATTCCAGTCGAAAACGCAAACGTTTCTGGTCTGTTACTCCCAATTTTTCAACAGCTGTTTAAAAAAATGAATAGATGCCTAAGGGGAATAAAAGTAAGTAGATTAAGATTGCAGAAATATCGTACAGTAGTACCCTATTTTATTAGATTAAAAGAAAAAGTTAAAAAAAGAAACGTGTGAGGACGAGGGAACGCTAATGGTCAGAATAATTTTTATTTGTGGAAAACAATAAAAATAAAAATTATGGATAGATCATAATACTATTATATTCACCAATAGAATTAAGGGCGATCGCCAAGCTGAATACCAGAGTATAAAAGACCCTCATTTTTTCCATGAAACGGTATTATTGACTAAGTTCTTAATGAAGAATTTGTTTACAGTGTAAAAAATGACCATTCTGGTGATTCCTTATGTATTATATATTATACGTTATAGTCTTTATTTCATGGGTTATAGGTAGAGAGTTTATCATGCAGAGATATTTACATTCCATTAAAGTCAGATTCAAAGATAAAAATTCAATTATAAATTAAATTCGTTAACATTCAGACACAAGTAATTTATTTATTTGTTATAAGATCTCACCTGATATATATTTTTAAGACATTTTAAATATCGCTAATAAGGGCTGTTTCTCATTACATTTTTTAGGTAATAAACTCATGTGTTAAGAAGAAAACAAACTCGTCAAGAACGTGCATTTATTTTTTCGCATATAATTAAAGAATTAAAATCATTATTGATACAAAATTGTTATATTTTATTTTATCTGAATGGGTTATATACTTATTTAGGGAATTATGAACAATTTAAGTAAGTATCATTTTCCATATTTAGATTCAAGAAAAGTTCTACGTCGATTACAGAGCGTAAATTTGAAATAAAAATTCACAATTATTCTTGCGAAGATTTGTGAATTTATTTCGCTGATATGTTCCGACAAAATTTTTGTTGCGAAACATCATCATCAATCACGGACTTATTTCAGTACGTGATGAGATGAAGATGTTATAAATTAATTTAGTGCGATGTTTAAAATCTTTTTTTATAATAATGTAGGCACGAATATTCTATAGTTTAGCAGCGGCAATCGTCAAAGGTGGGGTTGACTTTGGATGCTTTCATAGAACTAGCATCTGCTACTCTACAGGTTTTTACTCGCCTACTTCCTAATGGTCCAGGATATTTCTTATTACAAAGCGTCTGACACTACTGCTGAAACCATGCTGACTCCTAAGTGCGAGGGGTCGTTCATCAGAGGAATCAACGATTTTTCATACTTTTTATAGATTTAAAACCAATGGCTCTTCAAAAGATTTTGCAGGAATATCTGAGGAATCTGCTTGATTCGGTAAAGTCGATTTAGAAGAATCATCGAGATTCTTTTAGAATCGCCAAGAAACATTCGGAATCGCTAAGATTCCGTGCCTAACTGAAAGAGACCAGCTGATTTTATGAACTGGCTTTTTTATCTGCTTAAAAAAAATTTCGACTTATTTAAAGGTGCCCTAATTTACATAAGTGAAAAGTAGAGCACGTTTAGAAAATTTGAAATATACTATTTAAAGACTTGATGGAAAAACTAGATGGATATAAAAAATTTAGTTGTAAAAAGCAGCTGGTGAATTAGCATAGTAATCTGGTTGGAAAAAAGTCGGTAAAACAAACTGGATTTCTTCGTCTGAGGAGGTTGCTCATATTGTTCAAGAAAGCTGACATTTACCGTCAGAAACCGTAATAATTTAAATTCGTCGCTAGCGAGAAAGCTCTTAAGTATAAGATTTCTCGTTGAATACACAAAATAAGAAAATCTGCGACATTGGAATTGTGCGGATCCGGTAGAGGACAAAGTCAAAAAGCAGAATAAGAGATAACGAGAGAAAACTGATTTAAAAACAGCAGAAGATGACTTTGCTACTCACGTCACAGTGACAAATAATGGAACGCAATACTTAGCTGGATGTATCTATATAAAGTTGTCCAATCTTTTAAGAGTCCGAGGTTAAGGGCAAGCTGCTGATGTATAATGCCCGCCACATAGTTATGTCAATTCATATATACTCTCTAAGTCATTAGGAAACAGCCATCAATAATATATTCGATAAATTCATTGTCTGCTTCACAAAATCTGCATCGGACAATCACAATAACTTTCAGCTTATAGCTGAATTGCCCTTTTAATTGCCGAATTAATGTGGTGCATTTAGTGCTTCTTCATTTCTGCGCGGATGATTCTGTTTAAGATTTCAAGGTCAGTGTTCTACCATTTTATGAGTCCATGTTTACCAAGCTTTCTAGCTATTTTGTACCTAGCCTTAGTATGATCTAATTCTTTTCATACTAAAATTTTCAGTCCCGATTGAAAATTTTAGCATAAAAACACTAGATCATCTTGGGGTGGGTCCGTTTCACCCCCTGTACTCTTTAAGGGTTAAATTAAGGAGATAATGTTCTTGCAATCACGCGACCATTAGTGCCGCGTGCCTGCAATAACGCAGACAGTTTGTGGTTGTCTCCTCCTGTATGCAACTAGAGTAAAGAGACTTTAATTTAATTCAAGGTAATATTTCACAAAAGTGTTTACAATTTTATGCTCTTTTATAACCATATATCGTTAGACTAAAATGGAATGACCTACATAGGCTCATCTTCCATTCTAAGCATAATCCTAAACTTGTAAATTCTGCTGTACGCTCAAAACGTCTTAAAAAGTTTAAGGAGCAGCTTCGCTACAAGAAAAATTACCCGTCGCGTATAGAAGTAAAGCTCTCACAAAAAGAGAACGTAGATGTTCTGAAATTGACATGGAATCATTAGCTAATGCCTTTGAATGTTGACAGTTTCATGGCCTATTTTATTAGATTAATAGGAAAAGTCTTAGTAAGAAACTTCAAATGGCGAGGAATGGAAATGCTCCGATAATTTCTAAATGCGGATAACTTGAAAAAAAATTGTGCATACATTATAATACTATTATATCCACAAATTATAATATATATATAATATAGTTTATGGTCCTTATCTCGTGAATCATAGGCGGAAAGCCAGGCATAATATTTTATAGGTAATAAATTTATGTGTTCACCAAAAAAAAACTTGCTCAGAACGTGCACTCCAGAACCGCGTTTAAGTGACCCGCTGTTTAGTCATTCCTGAAAATGCTAACGCGCTAATACTCACAGAGGGCTTAGACAATGCTGCGTTACATCTTGAAATTAAATTAGATGCTATAATAGTTGATTGTTTTGATTTTAATACCGGATTGAGAGAACTCTACCGAATCAATCTGAGCATTGTTGTGAAGACAGTCGTTAAGCTTCTCATAACTATTGAATGCTGAATATATTCAGATTTGAGAATGCCCAGGTAATTATATTATTCATCTTTAGTTATTGCCTCTATGATATTCTCGTATTCCTTCTTTATCTCTGTGGACCCTAATTGTCCTTTCAATAAAAGCATTGTTTTGCAGTTTGCGGTCATCCATGTCTAGGAGATGGGTCAGTTGATGGTCATCCTCATCATCAGGTATTTTGCATCCATAAGACATGCTATTTAGTGAACCAGAACAGCAGAACACCAGAACAGAACCAGAATGCACTGAAAGAGCCTCCTTGGCCAGCTGTTTGATCCGAGAGATCTGCGTGACCATCTTGCATTCTTTGGCCTTCGTCGGTAGCTCCGAGGATAACCCGTCAATCCTCAGAAATAGAAAGGCGTTTCAGAATATTATAAATGTTCTCCATCTCTTGAATGAGTTTTTCTGTTCCTCTTAGCCTGGCATGGGAAATCCTATCAATAAAATTGCTACAGTCAGCATGGCCTATGTTGCAAGCGCCAAAGGTACGGAGTTTCACAAAGTCACCACCTAAAGCTCTCCAGGCCGGACCATCAATATCCAATGTCGTTTGTCTCAGGTGTCTTGCACTACACAGACACTGTTCATCGTGAATTTCTTATAAACTGTTTAACTTTCCTTACGTTCATACGATTCCTTATAAAAGCTCTTGTTTTTTCCTGGCTTTTCATGTATTTTTGATGGAGGGTCACCTTCTTGAAATCCCACAATTCTTTCTACAGTGAATACGCTATAATTAACTTTACCTGAATACAATTTTGTGAAACATTGTTTCCTATAAAACATATTCTTTGAAAATCATGATTTACAGTTTGGTAAACGAAAGCATGATCTTCGACATTTACCTAATCCTAAAAATAGTCGGAGTAGATTTTGTTCTTTTAGATACATGTTTTTTATTGATTGAACTAGAGCAGCTTGTTCTCTCGTATTATCGGCACAAATTTATAACTCATATTTTAGACGTTCGACCATGCACTTTCCGCCATGGTTTTAGTATAGAGATAAGTTTCTGTCTCTTATCATAAGAACTGACAACAAGTGATATTTATTTCGACAAGAATCATTTTCTTTTTCTGTTTGCAGGAAAATTGTTTATTTGAAATCATTTACATTTTTCGCAACTACTAAAGGTTTTTTCTTGATTTTAGAGGATAATTCTCAAACTGAGAATATTATATTTTTCATCTATCTTCATGAGAACACGAAAGAGAAAAGTCTAAAAATATTAAGTAATGCAAGCGAGAAACACACTCCCGTAAGTACTATGAGCGCGGACAGTAAAGAAAGCACTGACGCTATTTGCATCCCTTAATATCACTCGCATAAATGAAGATCTAAAGAAGGGTAGAGTGTATGAATACTTCCGCTTATGAAGCTATAAATTGCAAACTGAATAAGTGAGCCCAGCAACAGTCAATCAGAAAACATTATTAGAAGTCAATACTTTCTTCTTTAACTTAAACTACTTGTATCCAGACTCTGCGAACCACATTGAAATCATCTGGTCGCAATTAATAAAGGGTAGATGGTACCTTTAACTTGAAATCAACCCAAAAAATAGACTCAATAATTTAGGCCAGTATATTCTGTGGAGCGTGCCACGAGTCAGTACTATCAGCTTAGACGGTGGAACACCTTTTCTATTTAAAACAAGTAAAGAGACACAGCCAAGATATTCGAGCAAAAAGCCCTGTAGAGAGTCAGTTTAAAAACAGCGGAATTCGGAGAAGCAGGCTTTTGGGATGAGGATATGCTAGATCAAGGGACTAAAGGAAAACGTAAGGAGGACTAAGGAGCAATTATTGGAATAATGGAGTACTTGAGGATCAGAGGTGAGCAATGGGAAGAGAAGGTAAAGCACTTACGGGAGGAAGTAGTATGATTAGAGAGGGAGGTAGTGTCTGTAAGGAAGGAAAAAGAATTGGAAATTAAAAAGATAGAAGAGAAGATTAGGGTGTGGAATGGGATAGAATGGAGGTGGAGTTGACGGTAAAGATAGGAGGGGCAACGTGTACGTTAATGGCAGTTTAAAATAAGGATGAGTTGGGTATTTAAATTTATAGGGTAGGGTAAAGCTGCGAAAGGGATTCGAAGAATAAGATAATAAATTACGAAGAAGGATTTTAAGAGGCTGGATGGCGAGAGAAGGCGGAGATATTCGCAGTGGAAACGAGAATAGAATCAAAGGATCACCAATAAGCGTTGTCGATAAGGGGAATGAGGAGAGAACAGCAGAAGGAAAAATGGGCAAAAAGTGTCAATAGGGGAGAGGGTGTGCTGGGGGAGGGAGATATTAGAAAAATATCAGGAGCAGTTAGGTAAGATGCGCGTGGAAGCGCAGTCGGTGTTCACCTTATTATAATTATATGAGGGTGACGGGGAAGCCATTTCAGGGATTATAACGGAAAGTCGAGTGTGCAAACATAAGGAGAAACTTTTGGAAGAGGGTGGAAGTAAGTTGGTTAGGGTGTGTTGGTAGGAAAAGGAGAACAGGAGACGGGGGAGATGAAGGTTGAATAAGAAATAAGGAAGTTATATGAGATTGTTAAGAAAAATACCATGAAGAGAGTAGACAGCATGGGATAAGAAAATAAGACAGTCAAGGTTTAACAGGAATCGTACTTCCTATATTTTTAGGCCCTTTTTAAGCATATCTATCAATGTATTTGGTAGTTATCCTTATACCTGTTTTCTGGTATTTGAAATTGGATTCTAAAAGAAGAACCCATCTTTTAACTAAATAATGTGTAAGGTAAGTTATATCAGAAATATCAGAGAATATCAGAAAAATTCTTAAATGAATCCAATAATTTGATCCAAAGAAAAAAATCATGCGTTTTTGATGTGGAACAATGCAAGAAAATATAGAATTAAAAAATAAAATCTTCTTGTCTAAATTAGAATGTTTGCAGAATGTGCAAAAATATGGTTTTTTCGATTAAAACATATTTGCCCAAATTTTGACATTAGTTAAATATTTCGAACCTGGTGTATTATAAGAATAAACCACAGGATGTTATAATTTTGCTTCTGGACATCAAATTTTTAACATTTAGGAATTTTTGGATGTTGACATTATTTATTCTTATAATTTTAAGAACCAACAAATGTTTTTGCACATTTAAAAAAAATTCTAATTGGACCAAAACGATTTGTTTTTTAATTTTTAATTAAATTAGGATCTTCTAGTCAAAAAGAGAACAATAGATATCAAGTTATTTAAAGTTTTTGAGAAAAATTTTTTAGCGTAATTTGCCGCCTAAAATATTTTAAGAGCGAATGAAAAGCAGTTTTCTGCTTCCGAAAAACACTTATAGGGTTATTGAAAAAATTGAAGCAGCGAGAACCATAATACATTAATTGTCTAATATCATACAGGTTACTTTTAAAATTTTCAGCTGGCTTGAGATCACACACAGTATATATTATAGTATATTATATAATAATATATAGTTTATTATGTATATTATGCACGAGGGTTTACATATTTTACCACAAAATGACTACTGATCAAGCGTTTGTTACCTACTTCAATTTCAAGAAGTTCATTTTCGTTCAATCGGGTCGTAATGCCACTTGCTATGTTAATTTTGAAACGCCTCATACCATTACTAAAACTTTTATATATTCCAGCAAGTATATCATGAGTCTGCAATATTGCATAGACGTCACCATCGGATGATGCTAATACAATTTGTTCTTCGGTTGGAACAGGCTCATACTTATTTATTCCTTTTTTTATTCTAAGTGATTTGTTGATAGGAAAAGTATACCTTCGTAGTTCAAATGTGCGCTGTAGATTAACATAGGGACTAAGCCGAATAAATCTTAGTTGTACAATTCCACATCCAAGTCCGTCAGGAGAAGGAAGCATTGCAGGAGCAGCCGTTGCCATGACTGGAGGAGAATTGCGCTTGACAGATGGCGACCCGGATCTGACACTAATAGAAGGCTTAGGTGGAGCGAGATACCTCTCAGGTGAATTATTTTTTCCAGAAGTAGAAGAGCGTCGGTCACAAAGAGCACCATGAATAGGTGCACCATTAGGTAAACAGTCAAACTGTAAACTTTGCTCTGCCAAACGTAAGAGAGGATTTAATATGTTCAATAATTTTTAAATGATTTCTTTTACACCTTAGCAAATAATTTTAATCTCTTTATTTATGAGCCACTGTAAATTATATTTACAATTTTATAACTATTCCAGAGATTTCTGTCACTGAAAGATGTACAAATTGGGCAAAAAACTGGCAAATGCAATTTTTCCAACTTTTCAGTTTTTAAAAAATTTCCCCCCATTCTTTTTGTCTATAATTGTATTGTAGCCAGGAGTTACTCTTGGGTCTTTGTAATACAGCACTTCTCATACAAATATTGACAAAAAAATAGTTCAAAATGAAATTTTTAGAGTTTGTATGACCGAAAATGGCTATCCTGAACAGATAATTGCGCATGCGTGATTCCTGTTTAAACATCAAAAGTTTCTGGTCTGTTATGCGCAATTTTTAAACAGCTGTAAAAAAGGCTACACGATGCATGGAGTCTTTCAAATTTCATTTACTGATAAAAAGCACTTTATTAAAATCTCAAAAAAGGTCGGTTTTGTAGAGGAATTTGATATGAAATTTAAAAAAATTCCATCATTAAGAAAAGCTTTGTGTAAATATTAAATCTTCGCCATTAATATATTGTCATGTTAATAAACCTGTTTTTAAGTGTACTCTTGCTATTGCTTTAGAATAATAAAAGCTTTATTAGTATATTTGTGAAATGTAACTTCATGGATGGTATGATACTAGGTCTGCGGACAAGGAAATGCAAGCGCTCAGAAGAATGGTTATTTGTGGAAATCTTTTTTACCAAATTTAAAATTATGGAAACATTATAATACTATTATATTCACCAATAGAATGAAGGACGATTGTCAAGCTGAATACCAGATCATAAAGGACCCTCATTTTTCCGGTAGCGGTTTGATTGACTAATGTAATAATGAAGAATTTATTGGTGTAACAAATGAATATTCTGCTGATTCCTTAGGTATTATATGTTACAGTGTTACACTATATAGTCCTTATCTAATAAATTGTAGGTAGACAGTTTATCATGTCGAGATATTTACATTCCATTAGACTCAGATTCAAAGATAAACATTTAATTACGAAATAAATTCGTTAACATTCAGGTACAAGTATTTATTTCATTTTTGTGTACCCTCTTACCTGATATATCCTTTAAAGAAGTTATAAATATCGCAACTAAGATCTATTTTCCATGACATTTTTTAGATAATAAACTCATGCGTTAACAAGAAAACAAACTCGTTCAGAAGGTGCGCGAGTATTATTTTTTTCGGCACATATACTTTTAAAATTAAAATATAAAATAATGGCTAATACACCCTTTTTGCATCTAATTGTATCTTCTATCTGCAATTCATGGACAAGAACAAAAACAGTACATTTGCCATTGTTGTAAATCATTTTTATAAATAAATTTAATTAGCGAGCATTTCTTAAAACCGAGACTTTGTATTTTTCGCCGCACCAATAACTAAACATTGGATTTAGGCAGCATTCATTTCAGCCAGATCTTTAAGCTCAGGAGAGAGTTGAAGTTTAATGTTCCTTCTGGAACTGAAATCGTCATCTATCCTCAAGGGCTACCCGCTTCCCGTGGGTCAATATTAAATAATAAATAATAAATTCTAAAAAATTCTTAATTTTCTTTTTAATATGCGGCTTATTCTTGCAGCGGTTGGGGAAGTTTCCTATCTACATATCCTGCTCGTAGGAGGTAGTCAGCTTGATTTCACAATAAATGTTGCGAAACGTGCGGAAGCTCTTGGAGTTTCTGACACCACATGTTAATGGCAATGATTGTGAGGCGGCATTATGATAACTAGATGAGCCGTGGAAAATCGCTCAAAACATTGTCCGTTGCGACCTGCTGTTTCTTTGATCAACTCTCCAACTTTCAAAATGACAAAAAATTTTTAAAAAATTTTCAAAGACGCTTCAATATTTCCAAAAAATCAAGTTAAAAATTCTTTTGAGTTTAAAAATAAGATTACTAAAATATCGGTTCCCCATGATCACATTATGGCGTCACTGGACGTATCATCTTTGTTTACCAACCTTCCATGAGATTTATTTAAAAATAGCGTTCTTGCTAGATGGATGAACATAAAAACTTTTACAGAGCGGTGTTCTTCGTGCATCCAAACCTTCCTGGATCAAAACCATCTTATTTTTGATTGTACAACAATCCGGCTTGCCATTTTCCAATTATGCCCATTGGTCCTATGATTTGAACCGTCTACGGAATTCAGCATAACAGCCTCTTCCTCCGATCGATACCCAGATCCGGAACCAGGAAAGTGCACCTTCATGAGGTGATCTAAGATTTCGCTAGCCGATTCTGTCATGCCTCCTATTGGCAGTGTTAATGCCTTCAATTGACATGCTGGGGTTTTCTTAAAGATTCTCTGGAGTCTAGCCATATCAGGTACATTTTGAATGCCCTGACAATGCCCTCTACATAATAATATTTTTGCCGATTGTGTTTCTTTAGTGTATTTTAATAGACCAGCCTTATACTATTCCCATTGACTAGTTTTCCTGACTCTATTAAATAGTCTTCTGGTTTCTCTATTCAGAGCCTAAAGATTATTATTCCCCCAAAGCGCATTTTTGTTTGGTTTCCTAATTCGAAAAGGACAGTTATCCTCATACGAGTTATTCATTGAATTCTCTACTATATCCACAGCAAACTCCAACTGATGAATTGATCTAATCCTTTCGGGTATACTTGCCAAGGCCTCTCTGAGGTCTTCCCCGTACCCATTCCAGTCGGTCGCTCTTGAGTTCCTATAGCTGATTGGATCAGATGTGTCAGTTTTCAACGAAAAACATATATGCCTATGATCTAATAGGGATGTCTCAGGCGATATATGCCAATCTCTGAATGCTTCGCTAACGGATACAGAGCAACAGTTTATGTCCATAACCTCCTGAAATCTAGCTGCCACAAAGGTTGATGTGTGTCCGCGATTAATTATAGTCAAATCGGCAGTTACAAGGTAATCTAAAAGGTACTTACACCTACTGCTGATGTCCTTACTGTTCCGTATCGTATGATGCGCGTTTGTACTGCATCCAATAACCAGCGTACATCCTTTCGAGCGTCAGTAGTCCACCAAGCTTCTTAGTTCCTCGATTGGTGGCAGGAATTAAGAGTCAAATTACAGGTATGCTGAGCCCATCACTAGAGGTTGTCGTTTTCCTCCTCTTTGGTGTTAATTTTGATCGCTATCAGATCTCTATTACTGAACCTCGGTAGACTGAAAAATTCTATATCCCTCCTAACATATATGGCTAAACGAGGATTTTCCTTAGATCTATGTTATACAATAGATCCGTTTTTCTGGCTTATGCCTCTATTTCAGCCTTGTAACACCAAGGTTCTTGTATTAGTGCACAGGCCGTATGTTTCACTGTAACACGTCTGCTTAGAATGGCAGATTCAGCTTTACAGCGGCAAAGATTTATTTGTCTTAAATCCAAACGTGAATATTTGGCGCTCTTCATTACGAAGCATCTCCAACCTTCGACTGTTCGCAGGGCGGGTGCTCTTCTGCCACCTCCGTAGCGTCTTTACGCTTAGACAAGTTCTTCATTTGGATCCTTCTCATCCCTAGATAAGGTCTACAATCGATATTTTCTATATGCTCGGCCCTTAACGTAGGGTTTCAAGCAATGTGCTTGAAAGGCATGAAAAGGTGCTTGCAATCAATTATCTTAATTGCCGCATCCTTCCAAGGCCCAGATAGCCAACTGCCCCGATGAGCCATGTCCTAGACATCTCATCCGCGCAGAAGACAGTCAGCACACCGTTCTTATATCGTCAATCCCCAAACCTTGGGATAATATCGCCAGCTTTTACCCCGGCGATCATTATCTCTTGGGCTTTCTCTATAAACGCCGTTTGCTCCATGCTGAACTTTCCTTGCGGGAAGCTCTCCGGAATAACGGCCATTTTCAGGTGGCTTTGAAGGGCAAGACTGCCTTGACAAGTCCTTGACTCGTACCGCAACTTTAGTTGCTGGCGATGGTACTTTCTTCTGGCGGCAGTACTATACTTTCTTTTCTTGGAGCCTCCTGCAACTCCATTGTTTTAGTGGTGGGATTTCTAGGCCAACTCACCATGACCAAATCCCAATTATCTCTCATGAAATAGACATTGATAATTCTTTACCCCTTTTGAATGTTTAGGTTATCTCACAAGTCTTTTCATAAGTCTAATTAAAAACACTTGAAGAATTTAACACATTACAATTAAATTCGTCTCCAGTTCACAATATTGATTTTAAATATTTTGTGTTTATACCTTTCCATGGAAGTTTCTCGTTCGAAATACAAAATAATTTTAAAAGATATAAATATTAAAACAGTTTTCAGAGTTGACTCCAAATTAGATAAATTCACAAAATTAGGCAAAGATCGCTTTGATAATTTTTAGATGACTAACGTAGCATATAAAATTAATTTTTTAGGCTGCGATAAGTGGTCTATTGGTCAAACTGGTAGATTATTGTCTACTAGGACTAAAGAACATCATGATAACTTCAGACAAAATCCCATGAAGCGAACCATAAATGAACCATAAAGCGAAATAACTGACTTGGCTAACTATAGTCCGTTACATAATATCATTTTAGATTCTCTAATTTATTTTTAAATGTTTGACTCATGTTCTTATATTATATCACCAATGTTGTTCGTTATTATTAAATATTCAGTAGCAAGAATATTATGAGTCTGCAATGTTCCATATACGTCTCCATCGGATGATGCTAATGCAACTTGTTCTTCGGTTGGCACAGGCTCATACTTATTTATTCCTGTTTTTATTTTAAGTGATTTACCTACAGGAAAAGTGTATCTTTGAAGTTCAAATGTTCGATGTAGATTACAATAGGGAATAAGCCAAATAGATCTTAGTTGTTTAATTCCACGACAAGAGGACAATTGTGCCTGGCAGGATGAACCTGGATCTGCCACGACGTGAAGGAATAGGTTCAACATTAGGTAAACATATTTTAAATATTAAATAATATAAAATAATAATAAATAATTTATAATAATATATATAATATATAATAATTAAATATATAAAATAATAATAATATATTCTAATATTTTAAAAGTATTTTAAAAGTAGTAATATTTTTAAAGTACCTTGGTATTTCCATTACGCCAAAGATAGTAAACACTTCTTAAAAAAACCTTCACATCAATGTTCCATATATTTCAGTTATAGGAAAATATACAAATTGATAAAAAAGCTGGAAAATACCATTTTCCCGCAAAAATAAAAAACTACCAAATATGTTTTTTTGTGTGGAATTGTTTCCCTTATTTTTTACCTGTAAAGTTTAGACGTTGCTTGCGAGCATTGGATGAAGAATGTAGTATCTTTAATGTCCCCTGATTTAGAAACAACGTTTTTCGTTGATCTCTGTCTGTCGACGTTGTCATTGTTGTCGGTATCGTTGTAGTCTATGAGCACGGTAAAGCTTACAAAAATTATTCGATTAGATTGGTGTTTTGCACACTTTATAAGGAAATGAATAGAAAAGACGATATCGTTAGCCAACTTTTTACATTCTCCTCAGAGAAGGTATTATATTTGTGTAAAATTAAACCCTCTTTACCAGTTTTTCTGAAATGTCCACGTTTTAGGACCACCTGAATCCGAAAAACAGGTTTTTTTGAATATGTCTATCTTTATTTCTTTCTGTATGTTTGTCTGTATATATGTATGTCTTCCTATGAGCACGATACCTTCTGAAAAAGTTCATCTATTTGGTTGACCTTTTGTACACTCCTTTATTGTCCTAAAATAAAGGTCAAGTACGTTAGCCAGCCATTTTAGAATTAAATTAAAAAAGTAAGCGCATTTTGAATATTGTTGAGACAAACAATTTATCATAGTCATTTTTTTCAGAAAAACCAAAATTACCTCAGTTATAGCATTTACCAAATTCTAAAAGCAGGGGAATGAACATTTTAGGTCAAATAACCCACTATATGAAAAAAGTAATAAAAAGAAAAATTTTGCCTTTTGAATGGCGTGCAATATTATCATGACAACTTTTTTAATCTTCTTGAAAAATCAAAAACTCAAATTTCTGCAGCATAAACAAATAATGGAAAATAAAAAATTATATTTTTTCATGCAACAATTCAAAAGTATTTCAAAGATTTTCAAATATACAAATGTGTTTTTGATATATATATATATATATATATTGTAACCCTCGAGTTACAAGGAGAGCCTAAAATTAGGCAAAAGTAGTATCTCCTGTGTGATCCTTTCGAAAAGCAGCATCTCACAGGAAAAACTCTATATCGCAGACTCCAACAACTGCCTCTTTGACGACGTTACTTTAGATCGAGAAGAGAGAACTAAAAACCTCTGCTCCTTGTTCGATGATTCAACTCTAAAAGAATTATATTCGAAGTTATTGGAATCTTATGTGGCTAAGTTCTCTTCCCGCGAGCCCAGTTGGATAGTATCCTGTGAAACAGTCAAGAAAAGACTTAACTTTAGCGATTCTTCGCATATCAGACTTTTCGAGACTCTGATCATTCTCACGGCAGAAGTCCTTGTTTCTACGCGATAAATTATAAAGTTTTATTTTCAAGGCTGAAGCTTCCACTTTCGAAGAAAATTTTAATCTCGAGATTCAACCTCTGCTTTCTCGAACAAATACAGAAATAAAACCTGTAACTTAGCCTATAGAAACAGAGGCTAAAATATTTCTGATCTGTGGATCACTCACCAGATTCTCTACAAAAGACTTACAGATTTAGAACCCTCTATACCATGTTCATACACATTTTGCCAAGTGAAGGCTAGAAAGAGAAACAACATTTTCTAAAAGGCAAAAACGAGCTGAGTGTCTTCTTAAATTTTGTATCTTTGAATGACTCGTATACACTCGCCTCCTTAATGCCACCCTACAGCTGAGGCAGCGTGACAAAGACGTTCGGCCGTTAGGACGAGTGGCTTTCGACCCTCGTTGTACAGCCAAGCGACCCAGGTAGCCTGAAATTCCTCTTTCGCACCTAGGGATTAGAGCCTGAGCGATAGGCAATAAAAAACAAAAGGCTGGATAATTAGCGATCATATATTCAGGGGAATATCCCTTTTTGTCTACGTGTTCTTGAAATTGTTTCTTACCTTGTCAAAGGGCTTTATGACTTTGGTCTCCTGACCCACTTCCAAAAATAGACAGGTGAATTACCGAAACAGACCTTTACCTCAAGAAGGAAAGTGTCATTGAACTTTTGTGTCATTGTTGACCTATTTGAATGTTATAAAAAGTTAATATAATCTTATTATATGGCGTCTATGTTTATATTATATCACTAAAAATTCTAATAAAGAATAAAGAGTTCAACAGAAAATAGGGCGAAGAACGACAACTATACGATTAAAATCATCTAACAGGATTCGCTAAAAGCGAAGGCCTTGTTAGTTTATATATTCACTAGTTTAACAATAATTTCACATTGATTCGAAATATTATGAATTGTAATAATACGCATTTATGGAAATGATATACAATTTGAGGGACAAAGTCGAGTGCGAAACACGAGATACATAATGAGAATGTGTTCATTAGAGCTGAAGGAGCTTTAAGAAAAGTAAATTCACAATCGCCAAATTAATTTTGTCGTTGCTTTGACCTTTAGCTTTAAAAAGTCTGTGTACTATTGTGGGGAATATGCAAAAGCCGAGTGCGAAGCGTGGAAGAAATATGTTATCGAGCGCAAAGCGGGCAGATAGTTATTTGTTTTTCAATCCAGTGTAAAATTGACTGTTTTATGAACTTTAATAAGGTCGTGCTAAAAATCACAAATTATATTATTTGATTTTTCTAATTTTTCTAGAATTTGTCAGAAACAGTAAAAAGTTAAAATAATATTAAAAATTAATTAATTTTAACAAATAATAAGTCCATTAAATAAATAATTTAAAAACATAGGAAGAAGAATAAATAAAAAGAATAAGGAGCAGAAATAATAATTAAATTAAATTTTAAGGCGAATGAAAAATTAGATGGAACAAATGTAATACAAGCTTTATCCTCTGATTGGTCAGATTCTCAGTAGAACAACTGGAGTTCTAGTCAGGACATTTTTTATACCAGGAAAGCTAGCCAAATTCACTACCACCCACACAAAATGAAAACATGATACTTATCATAAAATTATAATATTAATATACATTCTAGTCTCTCAATCATAAATGATGAGAATGTACAAAGGAAAAGTTGAAAAAAGAAACGTCTGAGGACGAGGAAAGGCAAATGCTCAGAACAATGGTTATTTATGGAAAATTTGAAAAACAAACTTTAATTATTATGCCGAGATATTTACATTCCATCATAGTCAGATTCAAAGATAAAAATTTAATTAGAAAATAAATTCGTTAACACATTCTGGTACAAGTAAATATTTTACTTTTTATATCCTCTCGCCTGATATATCCTTTTAAGAAGTTATAAATATTGCTACTGAGGGCTATTTGTCATGATATTTTTTGATAATTAACTCATGTGTTAACAAGAAAACAAACAGGTTCAGAAGGTGCTCGATTATTATATATTTTCTGCACATAATTTAAGAGTAAAAATATAAAATAGTTATTGATACGCCATCTTTGTGTTTAATTGTATCTACTATATAAAATAATATTAAGAAGTAAGCACAACATTTTTTCAAGATAAAAATTTTCTATTGCACTGTGGGACAAAACATGATACTGAGATTCAAAAAGTTGCAGAAGTTATATTCCTAAAACGATTTAAAGTTTCATGGACATAAACAAAATCATAGCATCTGTCCTTCTTGTAAATAATCTATTCTCAAGTACCTGTTTCCGAAAAACACTGACAGGGGCATTGAAAAAGATTGAAGCCTCGAGTACCATAAAATATTAACTCTTTATTGTCATGCAAGTCACTTGTAAGATTTGGATCTGGCTGAAGATCACCAAGAATATATTTTATAGTTTTACATGTTCTTAATTGAATTAATAGTGTAGTGAATTGTTATTTACAAGAGGGTTTACAAATTTTACTAGAAAATGATTACTGATTAAGCGCTGGCTACCAAGTTTAGTTTCACTGATTTCTTCTCGGCTCAATTGGGTAATAATGCCGCTTACCATGTTAATTTTCAAACGCCTTATACCAGTAGGAAAACTTTTATATATTCCAGAAAGAAGATTATGGTTCTGCAATATTGCATAGACGTCACCATCGGATGATGATAATACAATTTGTTCTTGGCTTGGCACAGGATCATGCTTATTTACTCCGATTCTTATTTTAAGTAATTTATCGACAGGAAAAGTGTACCTTCGAAGTTCAAATGTCCGGTTGTGATTCGCATAGGGAATAAGCCGAATGAATTTTAGGTGTTCAATTCCACATCCAAGTCCGTCAGGAGAAGGAAGAATTGTAGAAGGATCTATGTTCATGACAAGAGGAGAATTGTGCCTGGCAGGTGGAGACCTGGATCTGACATCACGAGAAGGAATGGGTTCACCATTCGGTAAGCAGTCAAACTGTGAACTTAGCTCTAAAAAAGAGAGGGAAAACGTTACTTTTTAATGATTCTACAAGATTATTCTAAGAAAATTTTGAATTTTGTTAAAAAGTTGAAAATACAAATTTTGAAGGTTAAAAATATAATAAATGATTGCATTCTCATCCTAATGAGAAGGTATTAGCTTTACGTCAAAAACGACTTTCACATGATTCAGAAAAAAAACTCTTTACGTCCGTGTCTGTCATATCTATACATTAGATGCACCAAAAAGGCCATCACGACCAAGGGCGGAAGTAACCTCGACCGAGAGCAGCCATCTTAATATTGCTTAGCCTAATCATATACTCCTTTCTATGGATCTGATTTCATATAATCTAACCTACACCTGTCAAATCCGAGATCGACAACAAACCACGGAAGTCAGGGGTAGGTCGTCACATCCGAAGGTTTAGCAGAAGTCACTAGAGTACCAGAGTAAAGAACCTATCACCAATGCATGTGCCTATTATCCCACACCTCCATTTTTCTAATCAAACAAAATGGCGCGTCTCAAACATCCCGTCTAGTTGGTTCCACACTTCGCTGCCATCTTGCAATATTCTTTCCACGCTATGTTCCTGAAACACTAGTCACGACACCCATCAGGGACTTTATGGCAACCTGGGCTGGTCACTTTCATGTCAAAGGATGAACGTGGTTCCTGAGAAAAGCGGTAACTGTCCTATCACCATAATTACCGGTTTTGATCAGAGTCAACTCTGGACCAATCAGATTTTCGCAGGAAGCAACCAACCTTACCATCCGTATTACCAAACGAATTTTAAAACTCGGTAGCTCTACGTATGTTGTAAACATAGGACATAGGTAGCGTTGCGTCTCCGTGAAACCTTTCATTAGACATTAAATGTTCCCAGGATCATTGAAAGACAAACCGACTGACACTCTCCTACACAGATACTACTATTAACAAATAACACGGGCGCAAACACACACACACAGAGTGAGAAGCGTAAATCCGTAAATCCGAAAATCCGTTTTGCAGCCGCAAAAAACGTGACGCTTTAATTTCTCCAAAAGTTTGACCGTTTCCAACAAAGAAACGGTTGGTTAAATCGAAATGTAACTTTGCAGGGTTTTTAAGAGGTATTCAACTGTAAAAGGCACATTCAATATTAGCCATTTCATGAAGATTCGAAATTTAGCCGCTGATGTTCTGAACAACCATAAATTACCCTTTTTTCCTATTTTTTCAAATTTATGTAATGGAAAAAAAATCTTTTTTGTACAAGATCGTGGAAATATCTTGTAGGACATTTATTCCAATTCCAGTTTTCAGAACTGCCCATAAATTTTATGTACGCCCATTGGTTGCTGAGATATCGTCGATCAAAGGCGAAAGGGTCCTTTTCCATTTAAAGTTCTATATCACAGTGAAAAATCGTCGTACTATGGTTTAAAAAGAGCAAACTGAAGTTGAGTCGACAAGCTATCCGGTCCATTGCATAGCTAAGTTCGAACTTTTTTTTAGGCTCGTGGACTTGAAAAAAAGAAAAAAAATTTACAAATTTTTTTTCTCAAACTACTTGTTTAAATTACGAGGAATGCATCTTTTAAAACCTGGACACTACAATTTTTCATTGAGATACAGCATTCTGAAAAACCGTAAAAAAGAACTTTCGAAATAAGCAAATTGATTTTAAACGAGAAAATTAAGCTACATCCGTTCTAATACCAAATGCACGTTATGAATTGTAATTTACCAAAAGAGAATTCACAATCGTCAAATGACTGTTATCTATCATTTGGCCTTTACTTGTAAAAAGTCTGTATACATGTGTGGGAAATAAACAAAGACCGAGCGCGAAGCGCGGGAAACAACAGTTGCGCGCCAGTAAAAAATTGATTTTTAAATGAATTTTGATAAGATCGTGCTAAAAAATCGCACATTATTTTATTTTTCTAATTCTTTTTAAAATTTGTCAGAAACAGTAAATAATTAAAAAATTGAAAACAATAAATTAATTTTGACAAATACTAGGTGTATAAATAAATAATTTTAAAAAGTAATAATAAGAAGAAATAAAAAGAATAAGTAGAAGAAATAATTTGAAAAATATAACTTTAAGTCAGATTCTCAGTGAAACAACTGAGCGCTTGAGTTCTAGTCACGACACTTTTTTTGTTAGGAAAACAAGCAAATATATTTTAAAAATCAGTCTTTCAAACTTCATTTACTGATAAAAAGATTTTTATAAAAATCTCAATGCAGTCGATTTTAATGTACCGTTTTCTATTCACAGTAAAAAAAGGATCAATTTTGTTTCAGAGTATTTTGCTCGAACGATCATTTGATTCGAGATCATAATGATCTGTTCATTCGGATCAATTTGATCTTATTTTTTTGTTCATTTGTCAAGATAAACAAAATGGCCGCCAATTCTTGGCAACGGTGTCATACTGACATAACCTAAAAATTTTATCGAACAGCACGATCAGAAACCATAAAAAGCTTGCATATAAGGCGTTTAGAAATTGTTTTATAAAACGCAAATGCTCAGAACAATGATTATTTTTGGAACACTTTTTTAAAACTTAAAAATATGGACACATTATAATACTATTATATTCACCAATAGATTTAAGGAAGATCGCCAAGCTGAATACTACAGTATAGGACACTTCCATTTTTCCCAAGTAACGGTAGGATTGATTGATATTTAATTCCAGGATTTGTTAAAAGTGAAGCAAGTGAATATGCATTTGACTCACCATGTATTTTATAATATAATTTAGACTTTATCTCGTGAATTATAGCCGGCGAATTTGGCCTGCTAAGATATTTACATTTCATTAGTCATATTAGTGCCATTAAAGAACAAGTCTTTTTTATTTTTTTGAAATTTTTTGGAAGTTTCATGGTCAAGCTCTAAATCAGAAAATTTGCCATTGTTATATTTACATTACAGCAGCGTCAGATTCAAAGATAAAAATTGACCTGCAAAGTGAATTTGTTAACATTCAGGCACAAGAAATTATTTTATTTTGTTATAACATCTCACTTAATATATTCTTTTTAAGAAGTTATAAATATTGCTACTAAGGGCTATTTGGCATGAAAATTAAAAAAAAAAACTCATGTCCTAATAAGAAAACAAACTTGTTCAGAACATACGCGATTATTCTTTTTTTCCGCAGAGAATTTTAAAATTAAAATATTCAATAATTATTGATACAACAGTTTTGTATTTAATTATATCTACTATCTAAGATAATATTAAAAAGCAAAGATAACTTTTGTGCAAGAGAAGAATTTGCTATTGTACTGCGGGACAAACTAGATATTGCGATTCGAAAAGTTACGGAAGTCATATTCCTGAAACGATGGGCATTTTCATGGATAAGAACAAAACAGTTGTCATTCTTGTAAATAAATTTTATCAATAACTGTACTGATAATGAATTTCTAAACATCGCAACTCCTTTTTTCAGCCGTACTATAAACTGAAGGTTTGAGTTGGGTGGCATTTACTTCAGCCAAATCTTAAAGCTCAGGATCTAGCTGAATGTTAATGTTTCTTATTGACCTAAAATCGCTATCTATTTTTGAGGGGTAGACCTGTATGCCGTCATAGGTCCACTTTGCGATCGCTTTAGTTGTTCATGTAGGAGATGAACAATTTAAACAAAAATGTCGAAGGTACCGAAATCCACGAATTTTAATGAAGAAAATAAAGAGTCGTAACAAAATCCCGAAACCTGCGAAAATAACAAAATTAACTCCTCCGCACTGACTTGACTGACATGGGAAAAAGAGAACCAATGGGTTAAATTAAAGCATTTAGAAGGGGCCAGCGAGGCATCGGATCGAATCGGAGCCATAAAAAAAGCCATAATTCCTACGAATACATTAAATCAAACAATCTGAAAGTCCAGTCCAATCAATTACTCCAGGAAGTCCAACAAATAAAATCCAGAAAGCTCCAAATAAATGGCCTTCGTTACCATGCTGTGTTTCGGATGTTTCGCTGATTGTGTCTTCAAAAATCACCTTTTTTTTAAACACTAGTTCACTTTCTGGGTGCTGATGGTAAATTTTCCTTTCCTGTACAATTTTTTGGTGCTTGGGTCTTCTGTTTTCTACTGTTGATTTTTGCAGTCCTCGCTTCTTGTGCTTCCAGAGAAGCTTGTTCTTTTTTGCGAATTTTCAATTTCACTTTTTTTATGTTTTCATCCAACGTCAAAAAAAAGAGCAGATTGTCCATCTATTTTGGTTGGTGTAGAAGCTGGAAAAGTCGAAATTGGCGAAATTTAATTGAGCTTTTTTTTGGAGATGGAAAATTTGGCAACGACTTGGGCGATTGATCTATCTGCATGTTCTGGTCACGCAATTGCAGGTCAATAGCATGTGAACAATTTGAGTTTTCCTGATTCTGGGCTGCAACTGTAATGCTATGAAAGGTAGGGCGTTTGTCCCGATTGCCAAATAATCTTCCCATATGCAGAGGTGATGTTCCTTCATGTGACGTCTGTTGACATTTTGATGATTAAATAACCGGCATTTTTAAGTGGGTAAAGAAGTTTTTTCTTGTTTTTTTAATTACGACGTACCGATTTCATAAATTATGAATAGTAAACTTACCAAAGTACGACTTTTCCACCTGCGTTTTTCCTTTGAAAGTAAAACACAATTTTTCTCGAAATAGCACTGCAATCATACCAGTGTATGCTATTAATCTAAAAAGTGGAAAACTTGTCCCGGAATTACCCTATTTGACAAGTTTAATAATAAATTTCTGATATTTTAATATTTAAATATTGAATATGCCCCATTTAAAATAGAACGAAATGGGGAAATTTTTGGACGGAGTCTGCATACCCAAAATATTTACAATTATTATTATAGCTTTTGATATAACATGTAATTTCTCAAATCACATTTATATTTAATTCCCTTTAGATCACTTCAAAATTTTGTTGGAAAAAATATATTTTCCAAACGTGGGACCTAATTGAGTTCTATTAATTGACGCATGGAGTAGTCATTACTCCCTGGATTTGTTGATTTTAGTTTTGGAGAATCTTGTGCAACACATTGTGAAATTCAAGGATGCACAAATGTGGTTGTAATTCGGTTTTCATAGTGTAAAAAATCGTTGTATTTAAAACACTTTTTCGACGATTACACAGTACCACAAAAAAAGTGGTCTGTCCCAGAAGCGAGACCAATGTATCCTTATGTTTTTGGGGACGCTGAAACCGAATATGACCTCAGAAAATGTTCATCAGGTCAGTATTTTTTTCTTACCTTAAAATAAGAGCTCAAATTCGCTGAATTTAAGGTGTTCAGAATTATATCAATCCCTACAACAAATTACGACCTTGAATCATGACAAAATGCAACAGAGCGCCAAAACCTAGTAACTGTTCAATGCTTAACTCTAATATGACCAAAAAAATTTTGCATCCTTATCCATCGCCGTAAAAACTACCCCTTCAAAGGGTTGTATCTTTCACAAATGTATATCTCTGTTATATGATTTATTAAAAATGTTGTATCTTATAAATATTTTATGAGAGAGTAAGGAGAGTAGACACAGAAGGAATAAAATGATTTAGTGAGAAGTTGAGGATTGTCGAAAGAAGCGGCAGAAGTTTTAGCTTCAAGCTTGAAAAAAAAAGAACTTATTAGCCGAAGGTACGAAGGTTACATTTTATCGAGATCGAGATAAAGAGTTTCGAGCATTTTTCAAAAAAGATAAGGCATCTTCTTTGGTATTTTGCTGCGATATTCTTGGTTTAATGAATGCTTTAAAGAAAGACTGCTATCTGAAAGAGCAGTGGATACTATTTATTGACTCATCTATGCACTAAAGAAGAGTATGATAAAATGAAAGATCTTCTTCGAATGATCAAATATAAAGAGCACGAATGGAAATTATCTGGTGATCTTAAGATGGTAACATTCTTATCAGGCCAGCAATCAGGTTACACAAAGTACCCTTGTTTTCTGTGCTTATGGGATAGCAGGGATTCAAGAAACCATTCTACAAAAAAAGTGTGGGAAAGTAGATCAGAATTACAATCTGAATCCCACAACGTTATTCGTGAGCCTTTAGTGGACAAAAA